>CEMH01203215.1:0-14845 GCA_001179725.1 Macrocystidia cucumis | reverse complement strand
ATGGCGTTATCGTCCAATGCGATGATGGATGAGCGCTTTCATAAACGCGCTGACGTGCAGGAAGCGAAAAAAATACAAGAAAACCCCGATTTTTCCGTGGACGTCTTTTTGGTGTTTATGCACCATTTTCAGCGACACCACAATCAGCTGATGATGGGTTGGAGAGAACCCGGACAGTCACGATCAACGGTGTGCGGTTTCTCGTGCGGAGTTTATTGAGCTGGCAGGAGCCAACCCTGAAATTCCTTATCCTTGTATTTAAATAAATTGGCAGCGGGCCAACAAACGGCTTTTGCCAATTCGCTAGCGTGCTCGTGGCTCCGCGTTAACGTAAATTAGTGTGGGGAACAATCCATCCAACTGTGTTCACGTTGGGATTGTAAACGCGCAAGTTTCATTGCCCTCGACCACAACTCTGGCAAGCAACTTTCCAATGGAACGCCGATGCAAAGGCGTCTTGATAATGCTTGTGTCCTTGTATTGAACGCATGCCTGTGGAGACTCCCTCAGCCGTTACTGAACTCGGATGGCAGCTGGCGTTGACGTGCTTTCAAACTCGGATGAACTCTTAACTCTAGATCTTACCCTCTCGACTCGCTTTCTCCCTAAAGATCACCGTTGACCCCCTTTTTTTCGTCTTGTCTAGACCGTTGGAGTCTTGACCTGACCTCGTTCCTTTCTTGCCAAATTGGCTTTGTTCTTTTCGGCGGTGAGATGCCCGTCTCCGAAGCTTACGCACTGATCATGAATTTAGGGCACATCATGACCAGACCATATGCTGATATCCGTACCAAACGTGGACAACACAGACGAGGAGGAGTAGTGGCTAGCGAATGATGAAGGGGAGACGCTTATAGCGACTCCACTTAACTTCGAAAACGGCTTCTGGCCGTAACTAAGCTGGGGTTAATTGTCGCTGTGGAGCTGAATGACTGATTCTGTTCAATGGATGAAAGGGTTTACGCCCCGGTTAGGAAGAATAACGACTTTGTTTTTAGGGAAGAGATGCTGAATTACCAACCCTCACATCATCTATGACGGACTCATCCATTGACCTCGACATCGTCCTCGCCGTCGTGTGTCAATATTCCCGATAATTTACAGCAGAGGTTCCTTCTGAACCCACCCCAAGTTCTCCCTATTTTTGCGTCCTTTTGTGAACGGGAATTCCATTCACGTCAGGTATTACATGGGCACGGCTGCAGAAGGGCGACTTGATTGGATCGCCGGACGCAATCTCGCTGACAATCTCATGTAAATCATCCCTGTTCAATAAGGACCAATTGAATCGAATTCGCGAACGCGAAGGCAGAACAGACTGTACGTTGTGAAAGAATAAATTACTACGGACTCAGAAGAGGAAGAAAGCTTCGAAACGACAAGTTACCAAAGGATGCTCGCATGGAGGAGGGAGGGAGGAAGAGGACGTCCTTGCGAACCGGATGAGTCAGGCTTGCCAAGCCACAATGCCGCGGGCTTCGAGGTTTCGGCATGATGTTAGCTGAGTTTTAAATTGGACAGAAATTTCAATCAGATTCCGTCCAAGAGTGGTAATTTCGGATAGTTCCGGTTCACAGTGCCTTGTCATTGGCCGCTTACAAGAATGCCCAGTGTCCTGTCCCATGCCGGGAAGGTTTTGCCAGATCTAGGAGCCCTGGCCACTCCATTCATTCGAGAGTCGGTCGGGGACTATCTGGGTAAGCGCGTACCTCTGGCGAGTTCTCGGCCAACGTCCTGTACAGTGGACAAATCGGAGGCATGTTGTTCTATTTCACTCTGCCCTGAACTGGATGGAGCGTTCGAATCGCGCGACGTATACGCCAAATCAGCAAAAACTTTATTTCGGTTCGAAGGGCATTATTTACTTGATTATTATTTTTTTTCGTCAAGGGAGTAGAGGGGAAGAGGAATTAGGAGGCGGTCACCATGGAACGAGGTTATGAAAACTTCCAAATCGCTGTCCCAGGATGGACATGATATGATGATCGGATTGGATGCGTGCGCCAATTATGGCCGCAAGACGGTGAGAAGATTCGATGGCTGCCTGAATTGACGGCTTCACACAAGTATAGGTGCGTTCCGTTCTCCAAAACCCTGAACCAGATGCGGTTCAACACATAATTGATCGATAGAGGAAAAAAAGGTTCGTGCCAAGTGGTTCGCTTGGCTCATAAAAACGCGATCTCTGGATAACGAACCAGGACCAGTCAGGTGAGTTATCTCCATTTGGACTTTAAGATTTCGGAACTGTATCAACACCGGTGGCTGTGAAATGTCGACTTTTCACTCTTCTCCTGTGGACTTGAACAGTTGTCCTCTCAGGGTGTTTCGTGGACAGCGTGGTTCTGAATCGCGAAGCTCTTTCCAGTGCCCATCCATCACGCACGGCTAACATTGAGCTGTCAGTCAATTCGCGTTCCAAACCAACTCGGAAAATTGAACCGCAGGCACCCCTTTTGCACATCGACTTGTTGTGCTTCGAAGAGATCGACACACACATTCCACCCTGCCGGACCCACCACTTCGGCGCCTTCCTTTCTAACCGTCCCGTCCAAATCTGTACTGCCTTTCTCCAGAGGGCTAATGGCTTCGTAACGAGATCTGGACGGCTGAGACCCTGATTGGTGGATTTGGAGAGCCGAACAACCCAACCTTAGATTAAACTGTGTCTAGAATATTTGGCATGACGCTTTCGCGGAGATCCATCTTGGCCGTTCTTGTGCTCTCCCAAGACGATATAAAATAAAAGGGATTCGGATTTAACCTATCTCGTCCTTTCCACCAATTCTCATGGCTCCTTCAACTCCTCCAAACGCCTTCCTCGCTTCGTCGCTGCCCTCAACGCCCTCGAGCAGCCGCAGCGTCAACCAAATGGCCGAGGCCTTTCAAGACCAATCCCTGCAAAGTCCGCAAACTAGAGACGTGTTCCAGACCATTGTTAAGGGACGGAAAAGCTGGAAGACCTTGAGAGGTGGAGAAAAGGTCTGGCCACTCGAGCTCGAGGCTGCACTGCTAGAAGGTACGTTACTCCCTGTCAATCTTTTTTTCTGTGCACTACTTAAGCCCGTCCACTATCAGGTCTCGAAAAGTATCAACCAGATGATTCCCGAGAAACACGGCTCCTTGGGCGCTTCCCAATGCGAAATCGTTTCATTTCGGATTACATCCTCCACAAAACTGGGAAACGCAGGACTGCCAAACAAGTTGGCAGCAGACTTCAACAGCTGAGGGACACGTGTGGAGGCAAACGACGTGGGTACACTTCCACTCACACATCCCGTTCACCAACTAATCAGGACAATTGACCCATGCAGTTTTGAATCTCTTGTCTCCTTGCCGGCGCCAGTTCGGTCCAGGTTCCAGCCGGACCTACGCGTTCCTGAAGGAAACCTACCAGAATGGAGGAGCACCCCCTCAAGGCCTCCCACCTCTTCAATTTGACGCCGATGGGATGAGCGATAAGTCCTCAATAGGTTCACCGAGGACACCGACCGACCAGGACGCCAAACTCGCGTTTCTCCCCGAAGATGAGAACATGGCGCCTGCGCCTCGTGAAACTGTGATCTACATCGATCTGATCCCGGAAACCGACGCTGCGCTTCAGTCAGAGCCTAGCTCCCCAGTATCCTCGCACTCTTCCACTTCCCCAACTTCAACTCACGGTTCCTCGAATTTTGGTGAGAATAACATTGTGCGCGCCTCGCAACAGCCACGTTATCTCCGGGCGATTGACCCAACGATCACCTTTCTCGCACACACCGCGACATCCGCGTGTTCTAACTTCACTGTTTACTGCGATGGATCCGTCGTCCACACAGAAACGACGAACCTTACTCTCCTTGGTCCCCCGCCCGAGGGGCCCGAAGGCAGCCTCTTGTACCGCACGACGCTCGTGCCAGGCTTCTGGGACACCTTGGCCGAGACTGCCGGTGAGTACATCTATGGCAACTCTCTTAAGAGGCCCTTGATATTGACGAAAACCGACTATACAGATGCAACCCGCTTCACGATTGTGCAGCAGGTCATCCAAGATGTATCGGAGTCATCATCATCAACGATGTTTTCCGCAACGTACAAGTTCAACTACGCGATGGGAAGCATGTCGGTGCCCAGCACGCCTTCGCCGACCTTCGCTTTCCAGTCAACGGTGGACCCGACATTCGTGGCATCTGTCCCGAATATGGACTTCTCGCTGGACTGCATCGACTCGACCACATTTGGGATGGGTTGCGATGGCCCAGAAACTTACTACGGCTTTAACGTTGGGGACTTAGGGATCCGTCCCGAATGGAATCTATCCACCCAAATACCGACGGGTAACTACAACGGATGCACCCCACAACTCATGGGCGCAAGTGAAGCAGGAGACGAAAACTGCTTATTGTCACCGAACGGTCTATCCACTTATGCAAGTCCCTCTTTATCTCATGAGCCGCAGCTTTTACTAAACATGGCGTGCTTCTCTTCATAATTTAGTTCATGTAAAACCAGAAAAAAACAACACCATTGTAAAAGTACACCTTTCTCGCGTCCAGCTAGGTTGTATGTGGTAATATTCACGGTGCCGTCATTGTCGGAATCTTTTCGTATTTAATTGCGTGAGTTCTTTTTCACTTTTCACCTGAAAGCACCCTGGATGAAACGAGCTGACGTGTATATTTCGTGTACAGATAATGTATTCATTTTTCCCTCGTCAACCAACCCTCCCCATCTCTTACCCTCCCCATGATCGACGTCTGGTTTTTTGTCTTCCACATCTACACCTCACTATCTATTTTCGTTCGAAGGACATTCTACTACATTCCTCGCTGAAACAGCGTCTCATACACTATCACCTCATTCATCGTTCCTCGCTAGACGGGGAAGCAGGATTTTTTGCTAAAACCGATACCCCCCCAAGATGCTCCTTCGTTCCTCCGTTCTACCTGTTGTTGTCGCTATCGTTGCTGTTGTCACCATCATCATCATCATCATTAACTAGTTATCTGTCTCCGTACTACACACTTGGAAAGAAAATGGAATCATAGAGCAGTGCTCTGTCATACTACAGGCATCAAAATTCCTCAGGATCATCGTCATTGTTCTACGGCTTAGTCTGGGTTGGATGCGACCCTCTCGGGCTAGATGAATTTCGAACTCCACATCGCTTCTCCCTGCCTTGCTTCGTCGCTGCCGGCACCATATAGCCTCGAGCTAACTATATAAAGGGTGGTTTCAGCATGGTGAAATCGGGAAAAAAGAAGGCAAGCGAAAGGGAGTGAGTGTGTGATTCGATCATGAAAGAGCAGATTGGGGGTCATCGAATGGGATGAAAGGGAAACTGGGAAATGGGAAAAAAAAAGGAGATAACAAATGAAAAAAAGAGCAAACTTACCAGTCTTCAATGCCGATATGATTTGAATCCTAGCAGTGAATTCCTTCGTCATCAGACTAACGTCGGTGTTCTGGTTCATAGCCTTCATTATCCCTTTGGCAATCCCATCTTTCCTCGTTGTCCCTTCTGCCACTCGTCCGTGGCCTTCAACGAGCGCATCAACCCACGTACGCATTGCCATCCCACCAGCCATACTCTCCCATCGACTCATCTCCATAACCATGTTCGTCACCCCACCTACAATCACAGCCACCTCGTTATCCACCTGTCCAACCGATTCCAAACCGAGTTTGGTATCGGGAAAGTGCTTCTGAACGATGGCCAGAATAGGTGCGTACGACACGCCATCTCCCGCTTGACCACCTCCGATACCGCCCGTGAGCCACGACTTGACTTGATCTATCGCTCCGTATATGTCCGACCGCAGCGAGGGACTCATCACCTTCTTTGCATCCCCATCTTTGTCGCCACCGCTCGTCCCTGCCAGCGTGCTGGTGATATTGCGGAACATCGGCTGACTATTGATATGGAATTCGGAAATTGATCCCTGTGTACGTTTCTTGTTGTTCTGTAACTTGTTATAGTAGTAACTTGGAATCTCTCGGCTTGTGGAGGGTAGTGCGGGAAGAGGGGTATGGGTTGAGTTGTCAGGGTTTCGTATAAAAGGATACAACGTGTCGAAAGAGCCTCGCGTTGATCGCAAAAGAGTCACTGTGACTCGCACAGTCGTTTTCCCATTACATACCTCTAAGTAAGCGCTCAAAGGGACGCTCAATCAGCATCATCAACAACACATGGGAAACGCGAGGCAAAGTTAATTTGCTGCCCTTCTCATTCGGATGGGACATTCGGAGCACATCGTGATCATGAGAATTGAGTTGAACGACGACGATAGCACCAACAAAGTATCAACACGAAAGAAGCTAGCCATAGTACGAAACGTAAACATGAAACGATGGTCATAAACAGCAAATGCTATCACCCTACGCAATTGTGAACGTGGAAGAACTTCCCGAAAATGAAGATATAGATCCGATAAGCGGTTTAGAGTCTCCGTAGTAAGTGATACGATAGCTTCCAGCTGTGGAGCGTGAACGTCTTCGGTTATTCATTTCCCCTCGGGCGTATAGTAAATCCGCAACTAACCTGGAGTTCCGCTTTCGATGGTCCTGATACCGTAACACACGTTGTGAGAACCTCGATCGGGCAAGCGAAGCAGAAAATGAAACAAAGAGGCGCTCACCATGAGATAGTGACAGTACTCTGTCCGAGAAGCTGTGTGCAAATTGATGCGCGTCATTGCAGGTAAGCAAGCGCGGAGAAAAACGCAAATGAAGGAAACGGCCACTTTGCAGACGTGTGAGAAAATGACATACGGTATTTGTCCTCAACCACTGGAACTTGGTCGAAGGATGAGAGTCTGAGCGCACAGCTTTCCATTGTCCAGAGATTAACTGGTCAATGGTAAGGAAAGTCCCTTCCAATCGAAGGTTGTTCTGCATCGGAGGCGTTAGTAACGATACAAGTTTTATGAAAGAACAGAAAGGACAGAGGTTTGCCGGAAGCGAGAAGGATGAATCAAAAAAAAGGGGCTTACATACCCTGGGATTGGCACCAACAAACACAGCGGAAACGGTGTCACCAATGTGATAGGCCACTGTCGATTTCACATCGGACACGACCGAGCCGAATCCCTTTCCACTGGGCGCATCGAAAATCACTGCAGTCTAAAACAAAATCAGGGTCAGCGACGGGGGGTTAGTGGGATCACGAGGTGCAGCCAAATGCGTGTTGACGCTTGTCACCAACGCGGGACAGGACACACACCTGAAGGGATATGGCCTTGGACGTTTGTTCCGGAGGTGCCGCATCGGAGGGTGGTGTGCCAGTCGCCTTATCGGCGAGATAAGGGACGAGACTCGAGTATTTGTCAATGTACGCCTCGAGGGTGACTAGTACAAAGAAAACCGGGGACGGGGGATGGAATGAGGATATGAGCAAAGGGTTGGTGAAGGAAGGAGTTCACACGTCAGTCAAATTCAGTCAGCAGATGATGTCAAGATTTGGGGGGGGAGAGGATGGAAAGAGGAAAGGAATGGCAGAATTGAGAATGGAACGGGGAAAGTGTAAGGGTCGTAAGTTGCACTGACATGGTCCAAATAGGGTAGAGGCTCCTTCGTATCGCTGAATTCCGTACTCCTCTCGAGTAGTCACGTAATGTCCGTAGACATTCGCGGGACCGGCCACCACGACATAGGCCTCAGAGCCGAGCACTCCCGAAGCTATCAACTTGCTACGAACGGCTTCCCTGAATTCACGTAAGGAAAGGGCATGTGTGTTCACAGAACGCAGGGAAAGAGGGAGGAATAGAAGTGAATAACGAAGAAACGTCATGCGTTAATGAAAACATTACGGACCGTATTCTTCTTCCAGCCATGGTTGTCAGCTCGCCTAACACATTTGGAATCAGCCCTCTCTGTGCGGAGTGGGGTAAGTTAACTAAGCTCACCGGGAACAATGAGCATTACTGTTGATCGAGCCCAGGTTCGACGGTAAGGCTCTTCAAAAGGTTAAACAAAGGCAACACGCACCGAAGTTCCCAACGCGGAGCATCTGAATGTCGACAGAGTTTGGCGCCCATTCGTATGGCGTATGAGCAAACCCCTGGCGTAAAGCACGATTGGAACGAAGATAAGAAATAGAACAAGTGATAGGCAGCACACTTGATACTCACGGTATTTAGAAGGATGGGCTTGGGAGACTGGCAGGCGATTTGAGCATTAGATGGTTGTGGGGTTACAGCGCCTGGGAGTTCCCCACACGATAGATGTGTCAGCACGTGAAGGTTCTTTTCTCGTCAACACCCAACACGGAAACCAAACCAATTTACCTTTTACGAGCTCCCAGAAGGGATTTCTAGACATCAGGCTTCGGATCAGTCAACTGTTCTAGATGATGCAACAAGAAGCCCACTCAACTGGCTCGTCGAGTTGTTTCCTTGAATAAAGTCCAAGGCGCCGGGACCGTCACTGTATATTGATAACGTCGTCTCAGACATACGTCCATCGTCGACAATACGTGGAAAAAAACCAACGTTGTTCCACCAGCAAAAGAGAAACCTGATGAACAATTGTTGTCAACAAAGAACGAACCATGATCGAGGAAGCCGCAAACTAACCCATGGCCGCCGGGCAGGTGCTGACAAGGGTTCCGTTGTTGAGCGTAAACGAATGATTGGCCCTAAAAAAGAGGGTTAACCCCGAAGAATCCACAACCGTGAGAGCCATTCAGGATTAAAAAGCCTACATTGTAATGTACGTGTGTACACTCTTGACTGCGCCAGTGACTGGGGACAAAGGTCCTCCCATAATCTGCTGTGCACCCGAGAACTGTGCGGTGCCAATGATCCTATTGGATTCAAAGTCTGAAATCCGGAAACCAGGCCCTCTGCGAAGGAAAAGTTGGTGAAACCTGAAAGGAGTCGACACAACCGGCACAAAGCCTTACCGTCCATGACAATCTTCCGCAGTCCCACCACATGTGGAGTGATCTGTCTCGCAAGCAAGGCCATCCCAAGGTTGCCCCGGGCTTTCGCAGAACGCGCCCAATCTAGAAAAGCCCCGGCTTAGCTCGTAGCCCAGAAAGACAGGTTGGCCTTGTAATTACGTGTTAGGGCTGGTATCCCCGACGTTCGCTAGAGTTCCGTCAACAACTAGAAGTTGAAAATGGCTCTAAAACTCGCTAACATTGTGTAAAGCCAGCGACAAAAGTCGCGTTTCCGGGCATAGCAGAGGGTTCGATGAGGGCTTTAGGAGGTTTTAGAACGTTATGGGTCGAGATACCGATCGCCGACGTGTACCTTCATAGAGGTAAGCAGCCATGCCTTTGTTATCGCTGCTAACCAGTGTATTGTTCTGTTGGAAATTATGTCAATCATTGCTTCTCGCCAAGTCGGAGGAGAGAAAACGATCCACCTCGTATATGCTAGTACCATGAACGGCAAAGAAGCTCAGGAAACCACGCGCGTTGCCATTGTTGTCATCAAATCTCAACAAAGTCATGTCCTTATCCTGATCGAATTGATACCTCGCCCGTTCGTCTGCAGGGTTGGCAAGATACGCCGTCGGAGATCGGTTAATATTCGCGTCGAGAATGGTGGTATTCCCAAGGCTGAGTTTTCCCGGTGCTAGGCTGGCGTGGGCTTTCTGGACAGCACGTACCGTGCCTGCGACAATCGCATCCGCCGATTGTTTCACGTAACCCAGAGAGGTGAGCTGAGGAAGTAAGTTCTCAAGGTAACCGCCAACGCCGGAGTGTTGGTGAGTTCCAACAAAAGCGATGTTGTCGTTGGTGTAGATCCCAGGGAACTGCGACGACAGCTGTGAGACGATTGAACGCCGGACGCCACTATCTCCCATGGCGATGTCTGTGAAAGAATGAGGAACATCAGTGGAAATGGAAGGTCAGCGGCCACATCATCATGTAAGGAGGAAAGGTATTTCCTTTGTTCCGTGTCTAGAGTCGGTGCCTGGCAGCCTCCGATGGGAAGCCTAACTCATGCAAACACGCGGAAAGGGAGGAAATGAGAGATCGTATTCGCACTTACCTGCATTGATGAACACGATTCGGTTCGTAGGCACAGCGGCATCAGCCACGATGAAGGCACGACTGCGTTGGCGCATGTGCAACCCGGTATCCGTTTGGGCCAGACTCGCGTACCCCTAAACAATGATTCACTTCAGAATTTGGTCACCTGGGAAACCTAAGAAGAAAGCCAGACCATCATGTTTGTTTCTACGACCGGTCTTTGAAAGGTGATTTAGTTGCCTTCCGCATGCTGGCTCGGGGGAGGTGACGGAGTCACGGAGCTCAACCACTCCACTTACCCTGTAATGTCACCAATACCTAAACGCAATCTCAGAGAGCAGTCCCTGATTGCAACTAGAAGTCGGTGATTGCGCACCTAAACCTAGTAAGTACTGAGCCGTTGCGGCACTATTCCTGCTCCCAGTGTTGGAAACGGCGAGAAACGCGGTCAGATACCAAACCAAACCCCTCATAGTGTCGTACAGAGAGTCGAGGATGTTGCAAAGGTCAAGAGGTAGGGCGCCGTGGTACCCAAGGAGAGGCATTGTGGTGGAGAAGCACTGGAGCACTTATAGGAGGCATACCCTCGTTGGTCATGAGATTTGCACTGATGCTTGCTTGGTTCTGTTCTCGTGGCACGCAGTGATGGTAAACACCTCGGTTGGCTTCCCAAGTTCCTTCCGCATGTTCTTCTTCCACAACTCTTCGCGTGTAGAGGTCGGATTGAAAGCTCATCTTTGTTCACAATAAACGGTGTGTTGGAGGAAACGATTGAAAAGATGTTCACAAGTCAGGGTTGATTGTTTGCTCAGTCAAATTTCAGGGATCGTCATGCTCAAAGTCCAGGGGTGTTCATGTTTTCAACTCTTACTTGCTCTTCGGAATACGCTAACTTCAAGAAGCTACTCGTGGAGCTGCAACCACACAAACTCTCAGGCGGCGCCCGTTTCAAATATCGCGTGAACTCGCAAAGCATGTGCTGACCGTCAGCTTCTCCAGCCCACAAACAATCGAGCACATGCTCGCCAGCGAATCATCACAATAAACAACTCAAAGCGCATCAGATCCGCCAAGAGGTTCTTCCAGATCACACCTGTCTCTCGCATTCTTCGCCGAGATGTCCAACACCATTGGAATGTCGCGCCCTTGTGCTCCAACGGAACTACACCTCTGCGATGTTTTCAACGACTTCCGCGCCGGCGATGCTGTGAGTCCCTTCAGGCTCCATTGTGAGAACTCATCTGATAATCTGATTTCCGTCGCGATCCTGTCAGACGTCACCAACATCGAGCTTCTGCAAACAGTTGGTCCGCCACACCCTTCCGTCCATCAGGCTCCTGAGAGTTGTGAGCCCCAAACGTAGTCTAAATCAAGTAGCGCCCCACTGAAGACCTTTTCAGAACAATGCAATCAATTCTATAGCGACGCGCAACTTTGGGACAGACAAGATCAATATACAAAATGGAAGTTCAGAACCCACGACCAAACTGCGTTAACTCTTCGCTTGCGTTTTCCAGGATCTCGAGTCGGCTCCCAAGGTCAGCGCGCCGATCCGCAACCTGCCTGCTCTCCTGCGCCAAATCGTGGCAGATCATTGCACCTTTGGGCCCTGTGATCCCCAATCCCTCACACATCGTTTCCAAAAATCCACGCTCGACACCCGTCACAAGCTCATAGTCCAGCGCGAGAGGGACGTTGTCCGCGTACCGCTTGTAGGCAACTATTGGTTTTGGACCACAAAAAAACGGTGGAGATGAGTAATGTTGAGGCAACAAGGCACCAACTGCGAATGTAACACACCTTGGAAATATGCTCTCACGTCGGCCATAATGTTGAGCGCCGGTGCCATCTCATCTGCGGGAAGTAATTTTGGAAGGTCTTCTGCTTTCGTTCCAGTGACTCCCAGCTCCGTCAATCCGGACAGAACTCTCGTTAGAGCAGATGGCCCATCCCTATCTCCTCCAAGGCCATTCCTACTTCCGGTGTATGGTGGTTGCGGCGAGATGCTTGGCGAAGAGGTACCTTTTTTTCCCAAAGATTCCATGAGAGCGGGATGCTGATCCTTGACACGAGAACCCTTGTAGAATGCGGTGAATTTATCCTTATAGTCAAGCAAGTAGTGTTGATTGAGGGTGAATGGCCGTCTTTCGAGCTGAAGGAGCCAGGAAATTCTTTCATCGGCCCTTTCCTTTGCTTTCTTGACGTGCCGTTGCAAAAGCAGGCTGTTCCGTCCATTAGATTAATCTTGTTTTCAGCAGATTCCCAAGCCGAGACATACCTGACCCTCTGTTCGAGCGTTCCCTGCCCATATGACCCGAACTTCCTCGTCACCAAAGCCGTTGTGTATTCCAGCAGTGTGAGGTATATGTTGTTGCAAAGCTGACGTGCAGGGCGCTCCCATTGCTTCGTGATCTTTTCAATATATTGCTGTTGGACGAAAAACGGGTACGCTCCAGGAAGTTCTCGTGTTCGCGCCCTTGAAGAACCAATATGATTTATGTCATGTGCCCATCATTTTGTGGTCAATCACTCACCGCCTCGCAATATCCATGACCTCGTCGATGTAAATCGCGTCCAGGTCAGGTGTATACCTAGGTTTGCCCCCAAGGAATTCGTCATTGACCTCGGCTTCATTCTCTTCGTCTTCGTCGTCAACCCCGTCTTCATTTCGCAAAAACTCTGGCTGTCCGAGTTTCCTCTCCGTTTTGTATCTTTTTTCGAATGGTTTGAAATTTGGGGCTGTACCCCGAATGATTTGTCTGAATTCCTCTTGTGCGGGGCGGATCTTTTGAAGGAGGCCGTCGCTGTTGGGATCGCCCTCAACGCAGTGAGTCAGTTGCATTTGAAAGGTGTGAATCATGTTGTTGATTTCGTTGACTGGATCTTTGGACGGAGCAGGCCCGAGGTCACTGATATGGTCCAAGGTCTCCTCAATCTTTTTCGCAATTTCACGCTGAATACCCGGGAGGCTTAGTTCGTCATCAGTAAACAAGGTGAGAAGATAGACGACAGTCAAACACACCGTTTCCTGATGAGGTCTGAAAGTTGGGCGCTCAACGTGCTGACAAGATTCGTCGTACGGAGGTGTCGTTGACCATGAGCATCCAGAGTGGACCATGGTGATGTCGAGGAGAAAAATTTGTCTTCTGCAGCACGAGCCTGTTCCCAAGTGACCCCTTGATCGAGATCTTTGGATGAGGGCTGCTTCACGCAGAACCAACCGTTCTCCAGGGGTTCGGTGATATTGCGCAGGAGGGAAATCCAACGACTTTCTTCGCTAGGTGGAATTCGGTCGGGTTTCGTAAGGACACCTTGTTTCGCAGAGTTTTAGCCCTACTATAGCAAGAAAATTCGGAGTCAACATACCAACAGTGCGGCGACCTTCTGGATCATGTTCCCGGGCGAGGTTATGAGCCCCTTGGTTCTCGAAGTCGGCTGAAAAGAAGCGCCATTAGCAGAAAAACACCCACCCCTCTTGCCGAGGTGCTTACTTTCGCAAGTGACCGTCAACAGGATCACACAGCTTTCTTTTCGGATATAGGCAGACGCCATCTCTCGTACGAGCGCGATGTCGTCAACATTTCCACCGGTCCCAACGCTGGCAATCAATCCTGTTCAATGCGAGGTGAGCGCTTATACCAACTTGAAGTTGTTTTCTGCTGTTCATACTCACCAGGGAGATCGACGAACGACAGATCAGCCACATCAGGGCCACTAATCTCCAATGAGACCCAATTCTTGGAAAAGCTCAGCTCGATCTTTCCCCATTCTTCCTCCCCCCTGTCCAAAAAATCGCGAATTGGCTTGCTTGGCGTCAAGATGGCTCTTTGCGCGCGGCGGATACGCTCCTCGAGTAGTCGCTTTTCGGTAATCTCGTCGCCGAACGGGATGACTTCGGTTTGTGAAAGACGCTCTCCGGCCGCGTTTGTGATTTTATGGATGGAAACCTTGCATTTCCAAGAATGAATGGATCGAGAAAGGCGACACTCCGTTGGGCACCTTATCAAAAAGGAAAAAAAGACGATAAGCGCTCATCGACAACCACACTGCGTCAATTGGGAGTCATTCACCTAGTGCACGTTCCAGCTGCGCGCGGAAGCGTGATACCAGAGATGGACTCGATTAGCGATGACTTTCCTGCACTTTGGGAACCAATGACCGCGATCTGGGGGAGGTCGATTTCACTTTGAACTCTGGAATGAAAATGCGGGTTAACACCAATATCGCCCTTCGGTTGGGGAGAAAGAAAGGACTCACCCAGTATCGTGGAGCCGGTTAACGAGATCAAGAAGCTTTCTGCTACTTTGCGAAAGGTTGGGGTCGGAAAGCCCAACTGCGATGGTCAGTATACGGTCATCGCCGTTTTCAGACGATTGACCCGACTCTATAGAGTCAGACGAGGGGCGGGGGGAGAACATTCCTGGCGGCGTTGGACTATTCATATTTGCGTCGAGTAAGTCAAGTAGAGCGGTTTTGAAAGCGGTGGGTTGGAGCAGATATTGCAAGATGGACGAAATGTTGGTTGGTTGACTCACTCAAACTTCAATCCAGCCGAACTTATATAAGAACTCGTCCGCAGGAAATAAAGTTTAATGAAAAGCAATCACGTTTGAGGAGAAGAGCGTTCTCGAGGTGCGTTTGTCACTTTATCAAAGTGAAAGGCTCCCATCGAGTCTGTGAATGGCAAAAGACAATGTGACAACACCGTGCCGCAGTAAAGCACAACTTTATTTCCCTTAAAAAGCCCTTGGTCCTGGTCCTGAAGAAAGACTAGTGGTTGCACATTGAGCTGCGGAGAGGAGGAAGCGTGATATACGACACGAGGCCGTGAATCAGTCCAAGACCCCATCATGAGAACTCGATTAAAAACCATAATTACATACC
>CEMH01203193.1:0-11367 GCA_001179725.1 Macrocystidia cucumis | reverse complement strand
CGTGGATTGGAAGGACTTACGAGACTGGACCATGAGCTTTTTGGCGAGCCCGAGTCGACGATATGACCTCAGAACGGATATCGAAGTGACGTGACCGTGCGCTTCTTCACCCTCGGAACTATCTTCCTCCCTGTGTGGAATGAAACACGATACGAAGATGATAGGTAAGGATCATGATTAGAATGGCCACCGATTTGTATTATTTATTTATTTTTGGTGTGGGGAACGAACTGACATTTTAGCGAGGATGTAGCCCACGATGCGTCCCTTGTGGTCTTCAGCAACGTACGAGAGGGAAGGCCAAGTCATAGCATGGTACAAATCTATATGTAGCAGCCAAAGAAAAAGAATCAGTCAAACTCGTCGAGGAAAGTGGCGGTGCACAAGTTGGAGGGTGATGGTGCGGTTGTGCTGCAACGTACAGTACCTCATGGTATAATTTTCAGGTAGGTTTTGCAAGTTGCAAGCTTGCATACCCAAGAGGTCATTCACCTACACTTGAGATATCAAGACTAATCGGATTTTGAAGAAATAACAAATATGACTTACCCGCACTGGACGCACATTCATCGCGCACTGTAGACTGGGGTTGGAGGTTTGGTTATAAATTTTAAATTCCTTGACTGCTTGTTTGGCCGTTAGCTTACTCAAACAAACGGCGTCAAAAACACTAACACCTAAATTCTTGATCGCTGGTTTCAGCGACGATGATGCACTCTGCAAAATGGGGATAAAGAGTCCCGTGAATATGCCAACATCTACGGTGTATTAGGGTGTCTTCCAAAACTGAATATAATTGATCTAGATTCCTTCTATTGAGATACAACAACATCTCCGACTTCTCCAACAATCTTCCTTTTCGGCTTCCCATCTGGTCGCGTACCTATAACTTCGTACTCCAATTCCCGGGTAGACAGCTCTCCGAGGCAATCTTCAGTGGTACCATCAAAGAAAGCCACAGAAAGCTTGCCAATGATATCCATGAACACCGTCGCAGCCTGTTTTCTAACAAGCGGCAACAGAGGGAAATCGGAAAACGATATATGTTGCGAACCAACTGATGGAAAGGGAGAAATTCATCAGCATCACATCACCCCCGTCTAGCATAAGATATCAAAACGCACCCAACGTGATCAACCTCGCATTGGGGCCTTTCCACGATTTCACCATATCCTCCAATCTGGAGAAATGGTCTGCCCATTTCGTGAATGCCTCCGAATTGATGACCATCATTTCAGGCGCAGGGGTGATGTATCCGCAATGTGGCGAGCTTTCAGCAACTTTTTCCACGTTAACGGCGCCAGTGACATCATCGGCCGCTGATGGAGGATCTTCTACTGAGGGGGGTTGTGGCGTCGAAAGAGGCTCAAGCCAAGGATCAAGGACCAACACGCGATCCACAGGTATGGGCAGATATCCATCGGATGCCGGGGTTGAGAGGAGAGACAACTTGCTTTCTGGTCAACACGCAAATTGAAGAAAACCCAGGAGAGCACGTACCAATGTACAACCGCCAAAGGAATGACCAGCAAGACTGACATTCTGGTCAATCCTAACCGGCGTCTTTCCAGAAGCAGTCCCCGAAGAGGTCCAACTCGACCTGTCAAAGGGCATGGCATGCTCCACAGTCTCGATCAAGGACTCGTGCTTGCCATTAACAAGGTCGCAGAAAGCCTGGTAGGCGATGTGAACTTCGTGCCTCCGAAATTCTAGCTGCTCAGTCCGCAGAGGTAACGGGCCACGAGTTTCCGGTGGTGCCATCTGTTCGTCATCCCATCTGTCAAAGTGAAGAATGGTGAGCGTTCACATCACGGAGAACAATACAACAAAGATGGTTTGTTACAATGCGTCACGTTCTGGAAGATACACCACAGGCTTCGGCGCGGTGGTCCCATCTGGAAGTTGCGTTCGCGGCACGCAGGCATGTCCTGTTCCGTCCCGATGTTCCAATGCAAGAACGACCCTGCCCGACGCGGCAAGACGCATGCATAATTGACTGACAAATTCAAATTCAAAAAAACCCCCCAAAAAATTTAGTGAATTTTCGGAAGAAGAAAAGATAAAATTGACGTACCTGTAGGCATTTCGACTCCCTCCAAGGCCATGCGAGAAGATCACCAAAGGCCACTGTCCATTTTCGGATGCCAAATGACGCTTTGACGCTTCAGACGCAGGGTTGAGCAGTGGAGCATTTGGGTATGCCGGCATCTAAGAAGGATGCAAAAATCAGATAACCAGAAACCATACATGAAATAAAGGCGAGAGCCATACTTTGAGAAGTGAACCAAAGAGATAAACAACTGGCCAGAGCAACCAAGGTGAAAATCCCGCAAAGGTCACAAAACCACGTAAAGTCTCATTCAGGGGACTGTATAGAGGTGGGTGATCAATATGCACGTCTTGGGCGGCCACATACGAGACAAGGGAAGCGTACCGAAGCATCCAATCAACGCCTTGGTTGACATTGATATTGGTGAGGTCCGCTGGGTAGTATGCAGTGAAGGCGACCTCTTCCAAGCAGAGTGCCGGTTCCAATTCACCCGTTTTGGCGTTCTTTCGCTTCACGGAGCCAACGATTTGTGGATTTCGTGCAGGAAAGAGGAAAGTGGTTGCGCCGACGGCATGCCCGCGAATGGATGGGAGGAAAAGCATTCCAAGATCGGTGGAAGGGGATGTCTCTTTCCATTCAGCTAAGAAATATCATGACCCCGGTTCGCATATTTTTGTCCCCGAAATCACCGCGCCTAGCGCCAACTCGTCTATCCGACATCCGCAGACACGTGATAACAACATCAAGCGACATGGTCGTCCACTGTAAACGGTCGTCTCCGCCGTCGCCGGGTCACTATTAACTGCACAACAAGACTGTAATATTCTGAGCAACTATGAAAAACAAACTGTCCAATTTCGCGACGATACACCTCTCCAATACCATTATTTTCTATGTTGTCCACCACTACAAGTATCCTCTCATCGTCGCTGATCCACTTCCACTCGAGCCGTCAACATTCGAGCTTCCACCCACGTTTCTGAGGTTCCTATCCCCAGAAGCCGCCCAATGGCTTTCATCTTGTGGGTTGTTCCTTCCAAAAAACAACGAGTTGGCGTAATGCTCCGCCACATTCAAGGTATCGCGTAGACTTCGCTTCACGCTCCGGCCTCGTGCTTCTGCACCCAAATTGGACCGAGTTGCGTCGCGGATGTCGTGTTCCCCACTTATCGTCCCTTCTGACTGAATGGGAGTTGGTGTTTCTCTATAAGGCCAGGCAATGCTCGGCCCTTGTTCCCGTCGGGCGAGTGGGACGGGAATGGTCGCTGGAGACTCAACAATCAACGGCAGTCTGTCTGTATGGGTTGGGGTTGTCTCCACTGACGGGCCTCCACCAGCAGAACTCCGTGTATCGTTTTCAACTAGAGGTTGTCGACGCCAGGATATCGTTTCCGTCCCTCGTCTTGGAGTTTGAATCGTCGGCAAAGGACTCGTGTGACTATTTTGAGTCCCACGTCCATGACCAATTTCTGCAAAGTTGAGGTCGGGAGTCCTTGTACCACTGCTCCTAGCTAGTATAGCGGAAGGGACCACCGGGTCATGATAGGCACGGAAGAACCCAGCACCATTTGAAAAGTTGGTGCCTGAGCTTCGCGCTGATGCGGTATCTGCGGGCGGAGGGGAGTTGGACGTCTCGATGATGGGGAAAGTGTCACCAGGACCACGAAGCGCGGCAATCTGTGCGCGATGGCGACGAGATGGTGACGCAACAGGGGTAGCCGCCAGAATTTGGGCGTTCAATCGACTCGTCGCACCGTGCACATTCGCTGATGCGGACAAATGCGATGTGCTAGGCCCGTCACTCAAATCGCTTGGGGGAATCGTGGCAGCCCGCATTGGGCGTTCACGCTGAAAGACGAATTCGTGGGCTTGTGGGGGGTTTGAAGATGGTGCGTGATGACGAGAACCTCTTTCTTGCGTGATATTAGATGAGTTGAAAAAGTTTCGTCGAGCAATGTATTCTTCGATTTCTTCGATTTCTTCGGCTTCGTTGGCGGTCTCTGGGTCTGGAGTGTCATCCTCTTGGTACGCCTCTGGGTCAAATTCGTCCTCCTCGTACTCGGTATCATCGGTTCCGTTCATTTCGGTAATGTGATCAAACAGCTCGGTCAAGAATGCGCGTAGCTGAGAGACACCTTTGCCTGAATAAACACAGAACGAAAGTTGATGGGCTGTGTTAAAGTCCTGGAGTGTAATCAGTAATTGTTTGACCAACCACCAACAGGTGGACTTACCCTGGGTGGCTCCCGACAGAATTGTTGCAACTCCGGCTGCCGGAAAGAGGGAATGCCAGTAAGGCTGAGATGCGTCAATTTGTGTAGTTTCTGCAACAAGAAATGGATGGCCATGACGGAGATTTGGTCACAATATGATAAATGGATTCGTTCCAAGGTCGCGTGCCGTTCGGCAAGTGCGTAAATGGCTTCGTCTGTCAAGTTGTTCACTCGAACGAGACCCACTCGGCGAAGTTTCGGCAAGGAAGAAAGCTCGAACACGGACATGTCTGTGAGAAGAACGCAATCTTTGGCCATACATTAGTGAGAGACATGTCAAACTAATTTCTGAGGTACTCACTGGCAAAATCTATATATCGAATACGAGTGCAGGACCGGGCTAGTGTGCGGACGGAACGATCCGTTATCTTGGCAGCATGTCCAAGATGCAGATAGTGGAGGTGCCTTCCAAGACGGCAGATATTCTCGACCGATTTGTCTGTCAAGCGGCCACATTTGGACAGGACAAGATTACGGATCTTGGGGGCATGTGAAATGATGCCTTCAACGGCGTCATCTGTGATATTGGAGCACGCGGTAAGGTCCAACATTCGCAGGTGGTCGAATGAACGTGACAAGATGAGGGGAGGAAGTTCGTCCAGCTCCTTTGACTGAGACGAAGGGAATGGGTCAGGAGCATTGACAGGAGCAGCTGTTTCAGGGCGGATGGGAGCCGGAAAGGCAGCGTCGGTGAGTTCCGTGCAATGCGAAAGACGCATCTCGCGCATATGCATGGAATATTTCCAAATATCACGAATAGAACGGTCGGTGATGAGCTCGCAATGGTTGAGGTCGATTTCTAGTAACAAGGGACAAAGTTTGGCGAGGGCGGATATTGGCTCGTCCGTGATCAACACCAAGCAACTCAACTTGACCCTCCGGAGAAGTGGGCAATTTTCGGCCAGAGCCATGATGCCTGAATCGGTAACTTGTGAGCAGTTGGCCAAGTTGATGCCTTGTAATCGCTGTGCTGAATTGGCCAACCCAACTATTGCTTCGCTTGTCACGTTGACGACACCGGTGAGGTCGATGGCGACTAGATTTGGAAAGCAAGGGAGGTTTGTGGCAAGTGAATCCGCGGAAAGATGTTCACAATTGACGAGAGTAAGGCGTTCGAGGCGGATGCATTGGGAAAATATGGAGAGAATGTCGTCTTTGAGATCGTTGCCAAGGGTGAGGAAATTAAGCCTGCGAATGAAACGACCATAGGTGAAGGTTTTTTCCGGGGCTGCGAGTAACCTGGCCATTTTTTCCAAAGTGGAAAACCTGGGAAAGGCAGGTTTATGCCAAAGGAGTTCGACTGCACACTCGGACCAGGTACGGGAAACGCGGAGAATATTGAAGAGATCTCGTGGTGAATGGACATGTTTGAGAATATGGATAAGGACTTCTGGAGGAAGTTCTGACATTGGAGAGCGTTTTGAGATGGAGTTTGATTGGGGAAGAGGAGGACGATGTTTTGACCATTGAGCTGAGGGGAGTGTGAGAGGGTGATTATCAAGAGAAGGGTAAAAGACGGAGTGGGAGAGATCGTCGTCGTCGTTGTCGTCTGAAAGAGAAGTATTTGAAGTGTTGTTGTGGTTATACATGATGGTTGTGGTTGAAGGAGGAAGAGGGCAGGTTGTGGCCTTGAATGAAGTTGAGAACAGACACGTGCACAAGAAGAGGAGGTGGACGAGGACAACAACGCTAGCTCGGAGATAATTGTAACATATCCCCTCTCAGTACTGTAAACCAAAGTACATGCTCGTAATACCCTTCACTTCAAATGTTACCAGCAGAACACGAACACAACGATCCTCCTTTTCTTTCTTTCGAACAACGACTACAACTCACTCCTCTACCTCCGCCCGGTCCAGATTACTATGCTGCAAGGAGATCTTTGTGGCTGACACCACCTCCATCGCCACCTCCTACAGATACCGAACCAGCTCCTTCGATCGATAGGCTAAGATATGCTCTCAACACCCCTGGTGCTCTGGAGAGCGATCAAATGTGGAATAATGGAATAGAAAGGACTTGGAAAGGCCTTTCCTCGGGTGCCACTCTCAGACGTAGAATTCCTCTTAACATCCTCGTCAGTGTTTGTGCCAATTCAAAAAAACTTCCACCCGCTTATTCGCTCACACTACTTTCAGGTTAAAATCGTCTACGCTGCCTGGCGACGTGACGGAACATGGCCAGCTGGTGCGATTCCTCCGCAGTCAAATAACATTCGTCCTCCGAGACCACTGCCGGAATCAGTTTCACGAGATACACCTCCCCCGCAACCAGGCGCAAGCACACCCTGGATGATCGTTAACGGGGCGGAGGACCCGTTACAGGAGGATTTTTCTATTCCTGTCGACGAACGTTCAACGTCCGCCCGAGGTCTCGATCAGACGCATACCATACCCTGATTCTGGACTGAGCAATTTGCGCTTGACAGATACTGTGCATCAATCAATATTTGCTCAACAACGCATGCCCCCCAATGGCTCTTTGGAAGGACAATGATACATCAACAGGTAGCCACCAGGGTAATAACTGGATTGGCAGGTAATCAGAGGGGAAATATGTTGTGGATCTCACGTTCGCGAGGGAGGCGACACCTAAATCATGATATTCATGAACTGCCATACGCAGAATCTAGCGTAACATACCAGGATCACACCATCACCCCTTACAAACAGCATATCCATTTTTCGTTTGGCGACCTTGGGAGCGATAATAAGTTTCATTGGGCTCACAAAACTAAGGCACATCCTACATTCAGAGTTGGCTGGCCATCAGTCACCCCTTCAACATCGACAAGTATGATGGTCTCCTCGACGTCGCTGAGGATAAGGTTCATGTGTCCATCGTATGCCTAGAGGCAGTCAGAATGAGCACGCGTAAACAGATGGATGGGGCGCGACTGACGTGCAATATTCCAGTAAGTTGGCGATCGCCCCTCAATTTTACAAAGACACGCTCGCTGAGAGAAAGTCTAATGAGATCAAAAGGCTCCTGAATGCCTGATGCTGAAGAGTCCATTCCCAAAGCTTTTCAAGTGTCGGAGAGTCCTTCACCAGTGATCACCCTCACAGTATTTGTCATCACATTTTCATTCTCCGACGGTCTCACGCTTCTTTCATTACAACTTCGACGACTTGACCATCATGCCCGTAAGTGCTCCCTCATTTCACTTGAATTCCTTGCTTATCGTTCTATAGAAACACTACTGTGACTATTGTGATGTATTCTTGACACACGACTCTGCCTCAGGTGAGCACTCATCGACGTTCTTTATCCCATATGCTCATGCGTCTTTAGTTCGAAAAGCCCACAACAGCGGCAGAAATCATCTTTCAAACGTTAGGGACTACTATGCCTGTAGGTTGATTTCAACCCTTTACTGTTTCATGTTACTCACAAAAAATCTAGCCCTCGGACATGACAAGGCGCAAAGCATCATTGATCAAATCACGTCGGCATATGAATCGAGTGGTGGTCCCCCACCCGGCGGATTCGGATTTGGCCCTCAACACCTCGGGGGGCCACCTCCTGGATTTGGTGCCCCGCCGATGGGCTTTGGAGGCCCTATGCCTCCCCCAGGGTTTGGAGGTCGTGAGTTATTCTCTCTTCTTGCTTCATCCAACCCTCACCCAGAACATTCTAGCCCGTCCACCTTTCCCACCTGGTCCCGGTTTTCCTCCTATGATGGGTCCTCCAGGAGGTCCTCCCTTCCCCCCTAATGGTGGGATGCCACCATCAGGAATGGGTCCCCCAGGTGGCTTCCCAAATAGTACGCTCCTCGCGACATTCTTTCAATTTCAATATGCTGATTTCGTACAACAGATCTTCCCCCTTTCCCCCCGGGCGGTGGTCCTCCTGGTGCTATGCTCCCTCCTTTCCCACCAAATCCCATGGGCGGACCAAACGCACCGAACTTTGCACCCAATGGCGCACCGCCACCATCGCAAGCATCACCTCCAACAGGAGATGGCTCACAATCAGGAACCAGCGGACCGAACATCCATCCTGATAGGCTAAGAATGTTGCGTACTGGCTAATTATAATCGTGTTTTGGTGGTTTTCTTCTTTCATGTTTTGAGCAATGTTACCACGGTTTTTCGTCCGAAGAATTCCTTGATTGCGACAAGGGATCAAAGGCTGAGAGTATTTATATGCAACAACGAATGCTGGCATATGTCAATTGGTTTTCAACCGTCAAGGACAACACCCCGCATATAGGACTCGGGACTGTGCATTGGTGCGTTAATGTAGGAGCCATGAACTGCAGCATATTGAGGTCGAAGTGAGCTGCATAAATCCTAGAGATTATTTTCCCGGCGGAAGCGACGAACGTGCGTGGAGACCCTATAATTTCCATAAGAAGTAGGCCTTTCCCGAATTAGAACAGACTCTGAACCTGGACAGTTATCTCTTCTCATTCCCAACCTCTTTGCTCCCTCCCTCTCCCCTTCCACAACACAATGTCGACCCAGCCACTCCTTCAACGAACAGCTTCAAAGCGCATCGCCCTCCCAGTCCGCGTAGAACCAAAAGTGTCTTTTGCAAACGAGCGCACCTTCCTTTCATGGTTGCACTTTACCGTCGTCCTCGGCGGTCTCGCAGTTGGCTTGCTCAATTTCGGTGACAAGGTGAACCAATTTGCGGATTTTCCTTCCACACTCTATTCTCACTGCTAAACAATCTGGTTAGGTTGGCAAAATAAGCGCAGCCATGTTCTCCGCCGTCGGTCAGTGCTTATTCCGTCATTCGGAGAAGGTGCTGCTGGTCAAAACGTCATCGCTCATTTCTCTTCCCTACAATAGCGATGGCAATCATGGTCTATGCTCTTTATACATATCATTGGCGGGCTGCATCAATACGCCGTGGAGGTCGTGGTCCATACGATGACCGACTAGGACCTGTGAGTAACTGCCTCTCTACGCGGTCAACGCTGCCCTTCTGATTCTAATTCAACCTCATAAGACGGTGTTATGTGTTGCTCTCCTCGGTAAGTCTCGAGCCTCTACCGCCCATGTACGACTCAAATGGCTTGTTTCCAGTCGCTATCATCGTCAATTTTGTTTTACGGTTCACTGAATCATAGCAACCCTCGCCCTTCTTGAAGTTCTGGGACACTCAAATACTAGTTGTCTCGCTCATCTGGCCCACACGCTTAATTATTCTTACTCCGTCATGTACATGCATTAACAAGTAGCAGTAAATTCTATGGGACCAATGAATGTACGATTCAACTACGTTTCTGTCTCTTCATCCTCGCCGAACCTGTCGCGGACGTATCTACAGAAGAGATGGACATCGACCGCCGAGCCTACAAGGGTTGTTAAGAATCAATGCCCATTCCAACCCTTCTGAACGAGATCCGAAGACTTACATGCTTCCTGCTCTTCGTACTCAGCACACTCTGCGCCCTCCCATCTTCTCCCTCCGCTTCTCCTTCCACCTCCTCGCCATCCCCTTCCGCTTCATCAACTTCCATTGCATTTCCATTCGCGTTGGTACTCGAATCCTCGGCACTTCGGCTCTCCCTCATCCCAAGCCGTGATTTCAACACCTGAATATCAAAGTCAACCTTATCCACTATCCGCTTCGTCTCCACAAGAGCCGTCGTAGCTTCGAGAAGAGACTCCAATTGCGCACAGTTGTCACGGGTTGGCATGACCAGTCTGCTGTGAGAAATTCCAAGCTCCGCAAGGGTTTGCGTGATCTTGGGAGCAATCGCTGCTTTTGGTACAGGCAGCTTGAAGGAACGAAGATATGCCTGCTGATGAGCCGCTTTCGTCGCGGGGGTGGCCGCTGCGGCGTCAGTGCGAACGATACAATGTAGCGCGTCTGCAAACGAAGATTTGAGGACTCCACGAGGAAGGCCGAAAGAATACGGACTAACCATATGCAGTGCTTTTTACGGTTTGTGGACGCTTCACGATTGGGGTGCTGACAGACGTGAGAGGCGTAGAGGGGCTGTCGATATCCATAGCGTTTCCATTCCCTCCTTTTTTCTTTTTCTTGACGTCAATGGTTAACGACATCAAAGCATCGCTCTCCACAATATCAGGAAGTCCTGAATCCATGCCAGCCAACGTCCGCAGAAGGTCTTCCCGATCTCGCTTAAAGCGCCTTTCTGTTTGCTCCAGCCTCTTGATTTCGATGTACAACGCTTCTTCCTCTACGACTTGTTCTGGTGTCCGATTCTCTAGACTAACGAGGTATTTCTTGCGAGTAAGCTCACGATCTGATACGAAGAATAGGGTCAGCACTGTTCAAAATCCGCTGCTGAATTCTACCTTTATCGAATTGGAAGCTTGAGATCAATTGGGCCTTGCTTGCTTCGTCCCCTGCCCACGACCGGTTTCGTACAAGTTTCCGACAAACACTGTAGTATCGATCTTTAAGGTCCTTCAAGGCCATTAAGCATCGATAGAGGGGAAGTATGAACCAGACATACTTCCAATGTTCGAGGGGCGCCTCCGGGATATTCGTATCGGTCGTGTATAATGTACCACCGAGTGTCGAACTCTTGAACAACCTTGAATAGGTAATCCGTTTCCTCTTTAGACCACTCCTTATCTTTCTCCAAAAGGGCGTTGAGTAAAAGTGTTCATTCTCGCAAGGGAATAAAAAGGGACGACACCTTCTAGGAACTTGGTGTATTCATCTTGGGAATATGTGTACGCGACGCTCTGGACGTTGTATTTTGCGAAGGGATAGGCTGAGTGGTAGATGAGAGTGGGAAAAGGGCGCCATGGCAGAGATGACACGCACGAGCGTTAGGATCTGTTGAGGCTTTCACCCAATGTCGAAGTTCTAGCTGATCACTTCGTGCATTGTTTGTGAATGGTCGAAACTCCCTGAGGGCGATTTTTAGAGAGAAAAGTAGAGGAAAATAAGGGAAGGTCCATACCATTTAACTTTGTTCCCCCCTCCTAGGTTTGGTTTCTGTTTCAAGCGTGGTTTGGCTAACTGAGCGGCTAGTGAAGGTGCAGAGGGACCAATTAAGGAATAGAGCTCGCGAGAGATACCCTCAGGCTTCCGAATTCCTGGGGTGGCGGT
>CEMH01203190.1:5774-25487 GCA_001179725.1 Macrocystidia cucumis | reverse complement strand
GACCCTCTCGGCATCGACACGTGGCGTGACGAGTTGAATGAAACTGCTTTGCCGACTGGGAAATGGCTCGCCTCGTGTCAGATTCCACCGCGTTGCAAAACTAACCACTGCCCACCCCTGGCACACTTTGGGGGATAGTGTTCCCCGCATATTTCCCCATACTGACCCTCATCATCCCGAGCACCCAATGACGTTCAACATACAGCCTCATACATTGCCAATAGCTGCACGACCGCCTCAACCATGGTCGAGAACAATATACACTGTGCTTTTCTTCGTCTTGTTCAACTTCGGGGCGGTCATGATCAATGCCTCTCAGTTCTTGTTCCTTCTGCCCCTCCGTTTGCTT
The DNA here is from genome assembly GCA_001179725.1 of Macrocystidia cucumis. NCBI lineage: Eukaryota > Fungi > Basidiomycota > Agaricomycetes > Agaricales > Macrocystidiaceae > Macrocystidia > Macrocystidia cucumis. Next base: position 25,138 of record CEMH01203190.1, on the reverse strand, counting down.
CCGTTTACTTGGTCTCGAGACCTTTACGATGAGGGCATTCGATACACAAAGTCCGCGTTCGGTTGCCTCCTGAGTGCGTTCCATCTGAGTCTCTCATTCATACCAGCTTATTCAAACTTTCGAAGTACTAATGTGTCAGTGGTTCGCGCCGACCAAGCTCATGATAACTTTCGAGACTGAGGGCATGGGAAAACTTGACCGCGATTCCATTGACAGCATCGTCTCCCGAGACGGTCGTGGTGATGCACTGTGGTTGAACCTCCCCACAAAATTCGTTCTTATTGGCAATCACCAAGTAAGCTCTCCTACACCTCTGAGTCCCCTGTGTGTGCTAGCTAATTCCGAACACTGGTGAGATTTACGCCGATTGGTGGTATGCCTGGTGCTTAACCTACTTCATTGGCCCCCGAGGGGTGCATCGCCATGTGTACATCACTCTAAAAAAGAGTCTACAATGGGTTCCGATCGTTGGCTGGGTTCGCCGCTCGTCTCCTATTACTCCACGCAGATATTGCTGAACAGTGTTTATTCAGGGGATGCAATTCTTTGATTTCATTTTTCTTCGCCGTTCCTGGGCGTCTGACCGCGCGCACTTGACATCCCAATTAGATAACCTTGGCAAGGTTGCAGAGAAAGAGGACAGACCACTGTGTTTTATTCTATACCCTGAAGGGACCCTCGTTAGCAAAGATACTCGCCCCATCAGCAAGAAATATGCAGACAAGATGGGAATTGTGAGTTTGTTCATTCTTTTTGACAATGGCGTCAGTAGCTGACTGCGATTTCACAAAACAGCCAGACCTGAGGAACGTTCTCTTGCCAAGGTCGACTGGCTTACACTACAGCCTCCGTTCCCTTGCACCACGTATTCCAGAATTGAAATTGATCGATCTCACCGTCGTATACCCTGGTTAGTTGCGCCGCGTTTTGGTCAGCGCTGCAGGGCTCTCACTTATCATGTCGTAGGGATACCCCCAATGGGGTACGGTCAAAGTTACTACACCCTTCGATCAATCTTCTTTGACGGGGTGGCACCTCCTGCCATTCATATCCACATTCGGATTTTCGACGTTGCAAAAGAGGTGCCCATCGGAAAGATATCACCCGCCGTTCCTAGCGTGAGCGGCCAAGCCGTGGACATTCCGGAAGAAGACAAGCAAGAATTTGACGGATGGCTACATCAGCTGTGGAAGTCTAAAGATGACTATATGACAACATTTTTTGCTGCAGAAGATGGCTCGGGTGATGCTGTGGAAATACCTCTTCAACTGAGGCGGTGGAGAGAAATCCTGGACTCTTTCTGTTTCTTTGGACCAGCAGCCTTTGGTTATATTTGGGGAAGGATAAGACGCTAAGAATGAGATAGGAACGCGTCATTGTTGTAGCTCAATGGAAGGAGATAAGAATTATAGAAGGTTCGGGGATGTGTGGTGATTTCCCGATGCTACCCATTTTTAACCGTGTCCGGGAATCACGCACTCCCACGTTGCTCTTCAATTTTTTTGACCATGAACAAGCTGGTGTCCAAGAAGCGTTCCACACAATTTGAGAGGCAGGTTTCTTCACCACGGGAGAAGCGCGTTGATGGTGTTCCGGTGATGCACCTGTGAAGGGAGCGGTGAGGTCAAATGTGAATGTGAATGTGACGACACATACTTGTCCCAGCACATGCTAGTAAATGTGTGTATTGAGGAATGAAGCCTCGCCTAACGTTGGCGAAGTCGATTGAGCGCTCACGACCAAGGAGGAAGAGGTGGAACCAACCTGTGCCTGTTCCTTCTCCAAAAAGACGGCTAGCTCTTTCTACAAAGATATTGAGGGAAGGAAATGAATTCAAGGAGGCAAGTCAACTGACCTGTGTTGCTTCATCGAATTTCTCTGCCATTGAAGGTGAAGATGTAAGTTTGCAAGTAGTAACGGGCAGCACCTGCAAAGAATAGGAAAAAATATTACAAATATTGGGTTGACGTAATATAGAAATAAATTATTTACGAGTTGAACAAGCGATCTCGGAGTCGGACGGAGTACTTACACGAGGACCATTGATTCGGAGGTGAGTCCTGAGATTAGATGGAGCTGGCGAGCATTTGGTATTGAAAGACTCATTTTGACATTTGTTATCTAGAAGACTTTCGCTTTCGCTCTCTTTCTACTTTCGTTCTGTTTCTTTTGAGCAATTACGTCCGGTTGACCCTCAACCAATTCGGCCTTCAAGTTGATGGCTACTGGTCCTTTCCAATGGAAGATGATTTGGCGCCAGGACATTCTTCTGCCATCTTCGACCAAACTAGGCTATCATAAATCCGAGCAATCTATTACGACAATTGCCTACTACATTCTTTGCTCTTGCGACGTCGGATGTCCACGTGTGCTTATTGACACCCTCTCTTTTTTGACCCCGCTGCGATAAAAGGGAGCGCGACCTCTGGAGCCTCGTGTGTATTGCTTGCCTCGTGTCAATTTCTCTCTCCACTGCATGGCGTCGTCATCAAGTGTGATGTCCCTCCATTCGCGTCCTTCAATTTGGCCACCAGAACCCATCTCACCGTACGATCCACTTCATCATCCACCTTTCGGGCTGCTAATTTGCTGTTCTACCCATAGTGTTGGCTATCTTAGCCGCAAGGCGCTACCCATCAAACGTAATGATGCGGAGCCTCTGACGCGCGACGATGTCCAATTCGACTTGCTTCACGCTATATTCTCGAATGACCGGAATGTTTTCACCAGCCCGCTGCCAGGACAGACTTCCAAGGTCACCTTTAGCGAATTGTATATTTCGGCCTTGTACAATTCCAGTAAATGTTCCAAAGTACTCAAGGATAAGATGGTCGACACTCCTGCCTTCGCTACTGAACTTGCCAAGATATCCCTCTTGACAAATGTGGGACGCATCAACACGACGATGGCTTGTGAGATATATATATTCACTTCATTATGTGGCCCTGCGAAGCGTTTCGACTGAACCAAATCTTTACAGTCTTCCCAGAGATGAAGACCGCGTTGAGAACGTACCACCCTGTTCCCTCCCTTCAGAAGACGGACGGCAATGCCCAGGATGCTCCCCGAATTAAGAATTGTCTTAAGGCCGCATTGCTCCCCTCGGAGGTGAAAGCCGTTCCACCATCAACGCCAGAGGAGATATTGAATAAATGTGTACGTACCGACTTCTACGGTGTTCAAATAATATCGTGACCTTGGTCCACCCAAAGCGGGCTGGCCAACACCCGCCAACAAGCATCGTGAACCTCATATTTGTCCTGTCGAACCATGCTGCCGTACGGTATTTTGCTGAAATTGGTTTTTATTCCATTTATAATATTTTCTTTTGGTTTTTACACAGCCGTTGGCGAGTGTCCACTTCGACGGCGAGCTCAACTTCCTTGACCTATTCTTGCCAAGAAAAATTTCATCCGTGGACCGCGCGCGGTCCTTTCTTTGGCACATCTATCACTACCACGAAAGTGCAGAAAAAGGAAACCCGTTTGATGACGACTACTCACGCGATCATCCACCCAAGGCACCTTTGATGAGATATTTGAACAGCGCGGAGGCGGCTCGGGAGAACAATGATACCCAAGAAGAGATTGATTGGGGCAAGCGCATGTCCGGACAGCGGAATCTCTTCCTCCAGAAGCTCGTTTCCTCTTTGGAGACTGATAAAAGAGCAAAACCCTCAGCCCCCCATTTCGTCCCAGGTACCTGTTACCTATGTGACCATATTGTTGCTGACTGGTATCTTAACAGCGGTGCCAGACCACACCCCCAGCAACCGGCGGACGCGCCCGAGGCATGAGACCCAAAGGGAGGAAGCTGCTTTCATGTACTACGTCCCTAGTAAACCGCGGCAACCGTCTCCGGATCGAGGTGAGCTCATCCGACCTTCCCTGCAACCCTCGTACCAAACCACCGTTTACACCTAAATCCATGATTTCAAGCACCCCAAGCACCCCCTCGACTTCCTGCTTCTCGAAGGGAAGAACGCACCATGTTGCAACGTAAGCCACCCCCCCAATCATTCCATCTAACTGTCACGAAGCGCCGTCCCATGACCCCGCAGATGCTTGGCACATGGTTACGAACGTAGACCCGCTCTTGGATTCAGATGAGGAACAACATGACGAACACGATCGCCTTGATTACAGTCAGTATCACCACCAGTTGTCCTAGTTTTTGGGAGAGAACAAAAAGGAATTAAACCATTTTCCAACACCAGCTCGTCGCCTAAACGTCATCACCCGTCTTCGTGGACGACCTCCCACACCAGAAGAACCGCAATCACAGATGAATGATCGAACGACGGAGCCGCCGAAGAGATCGGCCGAGAAATGGCATGACACACGGAGGGGTTGATCCAGTGGCGGTGCCTTTCCTTTCCTTCTTTCCTTATGTGTGTTGTACCATGATGGACCCGTCTCCCCCTTGCTTTGTTTTTTGCTCGCTTTCTTGCATGGTCGAAAATGTAGCAGTTGTGTGTACCAACAGCGCTGATAATATTGGAATTCAAAACGCCGGATGTAATAACGAACGTTGGTGTCATACAACAAATGTCACAATCCAATACTTGATCTACGCTCGAGGCTTGCTCGAGCGCAGAGACAGATAGCCCTTGTTTTTTGTCGTTTCTTCTTTATATATATAATCGAGAACAAATACCCCATCCTCGTAACATGGACTGAGACGAAAGAACAGAAAATATCCCGCCAACCAACGAAAAGAGGAAAAAGAGAACCACACGCCAGGTGAAGTCCGAACGAGAGTCGAGTCGTCGTATTCAAAATCCGCCGGCAAGAAGAGTTGCTGGATGCTGGAAACCAGAACGTTTCCCGGGGTGGGTGAGTTCTGCTGGTGCGCTGTGCCGTCCTGACCGCCGCTTGGTAGGGTTGTCCTCGTCCTCGTCGTGGCCATTGGAAACGTGATCAGACGTCGCAACGAGACGTCGTTTGAGCGTGGAGAGTAGCTGATTGGTAGAGCTCTGTCGTTGGTTCAAAGCATTCAGGTTCGACTCCGAGAGCTCGATGGGCGACGTGTGGGTGTACCGTGGCACAACTGTTGTAGTGATTTTGATCTTTGGAGACAAACACTGTGGAGAGGGAGGGAGAAGCGGAGACAAAAGTGGGGATCTCTCGGCCTTCGTTGGTTGGGGTGCGCGGATTGGAATCTTGAGCCTGCCAATCTCGATGGGAGGTCTCGTTCGTGTGGTCGTTCCCAGATTGGGATCAAGAGTGGGTTTGGTTAAGAATGCGGGAAGCCTTGAAGAACGAATGGTGTTGGAGGTGGGCTCGGGCGCTTCCAAAGGCTGATCAGGAGGCTTCAAGGATGCGGAGACTTCAACTTGTGAGGTCAAGAACGCCGGTAGCCTCGAACGTCGTGCGACAGGGGTCGGAGGCTCCTTGGCGGGCGCCTTCAAGAAAGCTGGAAGCCTGGAGTGACTAGTCAGCGCTGGTGTGGGATCTTCAACAGGTCGAGGCATCAGATCCGCAACACGAGAAGGGGGATCTTTGGCAGGCGGCTTCAAGAAAGCCGGGAGTCTGGATTGACCAGTCGGTCCTGGCATGGGATCTTCAGCAGGTGGCACTTTGAGGTCTGGTACGCCAGTGGGTCTTTGGGCAGGGTCTTTGACAGGTCGCTTCAAAAAGCCTGGCAGTCCAGGACGTTCCTTGCGTGGAACCGCAGGTTCCTCGCGCGGGGAGGTGAAAAACGAAGGGAGCCTCGAGCGGCCATTTGGTTCCGACAAGCCAAATAGAGCCGACGGTGTATGATCGTGACTGCTCATTCGCACTGAAATCTCATCAAGAGATGGCAGTTTCTTGGAGCGCTTGGTAGATCGTAACGTCGTCTCAAAAGACGCGTTGGAGGTGGTTTCCTTCTTCGATTGAATGTCGTCGTTCATGCGAAAATCAACTTGTTCAACCCATGGTTCATGGAACGGGAAGCGATGGCCGTAAACTGGGTCGTTATCGAATGAGTCAAAGACCACGAGGGGGGATATTAGCCCTGGTGAGGGGAGCGAAAAATGAAAAATTGAAGGAGAATCGGGAGGGGTTTTCGGAGTAAAAGTAGCAGCTAGTGAGGGCTGAGCGTGAACCTTAGAAAGGAAAAGCGCGCGGCGCTGAACTACAAGGTGGGAATGATTAGGGCGAATTCGGGACACGAGAAGGAGGGGAACACATACCCTGCTTGTTCTTATGAGCTTTGAGTGCAATCTCTTTGCGCAAATCATTAGTCTTCCTGGATCCTAGAGCAACCTGTCTCTCTCTGGATGCCTGCAGTAATGCCTCAAACCGTTGTCGTTCCAGTCCCTTGCCAGTGACGGGGCAGTCGGGAGGTCGCAACGGAGAAAGCGACTTGTATTGTTTTTGGGAGGATGGGGGCGATGTAAGGTTACGAATCTTACAAGAAACCTCGTCGTCGTATGATGATACTGATCTCGGAGAACAGAGCGAGTGTTGACCGAGAAGGGAGTCCTTACGGGGTGGTGGGACCACCGAGATTGGTGGTGAAATCGGAACCTCCATGGGACTGGAACGACGAGGTAAGGGCGAGTTACTGCAGGTGTGCCCGGCACTTGTAAGTGATTGTAGGAGAAATAGGGAGTTGTAGGAGAAATAGGGAGTTGAGGATGAAGGCTTGAAGGAAGGAGGAAGTGAGAATGAAGTTGCGGAGGAAGATGAATGCGTCCAGCGCACAGAAGAACGGAGAGGCGAGAAGAAACGGCAGAATGAGCTGCAGGCTAGCTGTGAAGAAAGGAAAGAGGGAATGCGACAACGGAGGTTTATATAATGATGATAACAACCATCTTCCGAAGCCACCAGGTCATCATTTTCGCAAACACTCCTTTTAGGTCCTTACATCTACTCAGGTCGATCTAAACATATATATTATACTTGCACAATTACTTGCTATTTCGTCGCTAGGACTCGACCTACCTATAGGCAAGACATGACCGCCAGAACCCATCCTTGACAACCACTCCATACGTAGTAGTTTTCTTAACCCCATTCAGTAACTCACAGTCGCCGGGAAAACATCCTTGACCGACCCTTCAAGCCAACGAGCTCACTCAACGCACACCATGAGATGAAAAGGTCAATTCCTTTCCCCGGTGGGTTCATATCCCCAACAAGCATCACTTATGAAAAGCGACGCAGCATTCAGCATAGCTTTTACGTTCACCTTGACAGACTTGTGAAGAGCAGCACAGGTGATCACAGACCACATCGCGTTTCATTATCCCTGCAAGATATGCTTCGTTCGATTGATCATTTCTGAACTCCACTAGTCACTTGGCCTGTCCTGAATTTCTTCCAACATTCTACAATCCTTCCACCTGCCTCGCTTCCTCGACCTTCTCCTTGAAAAGTTTTTCAGCATCCACCCAGACCCGGGAGGTGTCCCGAGTTTTTAACTCCAAAAGAGTTGGTAAAAGGTCGGAGCTGAATTGCTCAGACGATTCACGCGGTAACAATGTGGGCAGATGATCGATCGAAATCACGTCCAAAGGCGGATTTCCAGGTCTGTGAGTTGTTGATATCAAAAAAAAATCCCACAAAAAGGAATCGTTCTATAGAACCGAAGGCACCACTCACCCGACTTCAACCCCAACTGTCGGATTTGGGAATGTTGTGTTGATGGAATAGATAGGAAGGGGGTTGTATGGATTGGTGGTATCACAACTGACATCAACCACGACAGAAAGCTGACGCCCCTGACCTGCCGTCTTGAGTTGTTCGAGAGTGAGGAACGAAGGGATGGCAGAATTGAGATATATGCAGTTCACGAAGATGTCGACGTCAAGAATTTCAGAAAACGGGCCTCCTTTGGCAGTCTCATCAAGATCCCACTTCAATATATCATCCCTGGTTAGGAGCGGGGAATTTGAGCGTCAGAGATCAGACAAGAAAACCGATAACACTTACTCATTCAAGCCAATCTTTCTGAAAAGGTCAACAGCTCCTCTTCCGCATCGGCCGAGAGCCCCTATCACCAATGCCTTGACGCCGCTCCCACTACCTCCCAACTGCTTCTTGACAGTTTCAACTAGCTCCTTTTCGTTGTTGAAAGGCAACAAAGGGCCTAGAGTTTCACCCCGCTTTCTTGCTGCCAACGCCAGGGCACCCGCAGCCGCGCCGGCGAATCCGGCATAGAAGCCAAAGGCTGCAACGCGTCGCCCATTTGCGTCATTGAGAAATTCAATATCGTAGAGAGTGCCACCGCCGCGATGGAATCGAGAGAGAATGGCAGACCATCCCGCTTGTTTTTTGTAGCAATGCGCGAACTGGATGTGGGTGTGGGGGAGGGGATCAGTGGACGCTGGCAATTCTTTCAATCCGATTATCGTGACATCTCGAGGCGCAGATGGCCAAGAGTTGTTGTCTACGAGCTTACATCCGACGCTGAGTTGGTGGATCCGATCAGAGTCAATCGCGTAAGAAATTGGGAGGCTTACGCTTCAAATTCAGAGTCCTCGAAGATACGCTGTTCGTCTCGTTCGACGAAAATTTGGAATCCCGCTTCGAGCAAACGCTTTGCGGTGGTTGGCGTCAGGGCAGATCGCCTTTCGAATTCTTTCTTCTCGCAACGTAGCCACAAGGTAGGAGGCGTCATGATTGTGCTTTTGGTCGGAAATGGATGGTTGGAAGTTATGACTCGATTCTAGCGAGCAGTGACAACTTGGATGGAGTGCTGCAGTAAACGCGATTTCGGACTTTCTCTCCGCGCCGAAGGGTCATGTGATACAGGGGATTTAAAAAAAGTCGAAGTGCATGGACTCCTCAAAAGGTGGAGTCTGCTGGGAGCACTTCTTGTATGAAGTAACGAAACTAGGCCTGAAAGAAAGTATACCTAGCGGTAGTCCTGGAGTAAGATGTTGTCTAGCGAAATTCATGTGCTGCGCTTAAGTGGGTTCAATGTTCGATCTCGGCAGATCCCGATGGCTGAACCTTTCCATGATGATGATGCTGCATTGGCCCCTCCATCGACACTGACTCCGGAAGAGTTGAAGGTGCGAAGCTTGATTCACGTCTCAAAAAAGTACAGCTTTCCAACTAAACATCATCTTCGCAGCTTGCACTGGAAACGGCGAAACAATTGAAAACAGAAGGAAACGAACATTTTCGGGCAGGGGAATGGAACGAAGCATTGGTTGCGTATCGCACCGGCCTAGGTCACTTGCCCAAACGTAAACAGGAAAAGCCCGACGCCCAGAGCGCGTTAGATAACCTTGATCCCGAAAGTCCGCCACATCCATCTGATTCCGTGGAAGAGATCACATCACCGGCTGTTGTCAAGGCGGAATTCAATCAGGAGGAGGAAGACTGTTCCAAGGCTCGAGCAGTCTTGAATTCAAATATTGCGGCATGTCTTGTGAAGCTTGTGAGCGTTCGCTTAATCTGTTTAAACCACCCGCCCGCTGGCGCTGAACGAGGCTTTCCAAAGGGGGAGCACAAAGCTGCGGTTGAGGCATGTACTGCAGGTGAGCTTAGTGATGTTAGAACGCAACTCTGGCTGACGCCCACCAAATTTTAATAGCCCTGCTCGACGATCCAAAATACGTCAAGGCGTTGCAACGGCGAGCAACCTCAAACGAAACGTTAAATTCCTGGAGTTCGCTGTCGGCAGCCCAAACCGGTATGGTAACCCGAATGACGCAGAAAAATCTGATTCGTCATCCATTTTACTTAGATTATACGACCCTGCTCCAGCTATTGCCTCCGGGCTCTGCACAGTATCGAGAGATCGTAACCGCCTCGAAGAAGATCAAACCGCGCGTAGAGGCGGCTCAAAAAGAGGAGACCGCCGAAATGCTGGGCAAGCTTAAAGGACTCGGGAACAGTATCCTTGGTGCGCCCCTTTGAGTATTGCCATGGTTCCGTGACTTGATGGTTTGACGCAGGGAATTTTGGGCTTTCAACTGACAATTTCAAATTTGAACCAAACGGCCAAGGAGGATATTCACTAAATTTCGCCCAAAAGTGATTGAACCAGTATTAATTAATAAGAAGAGTGAGGAGGTTGATAGTTTGGGAATGTGGGCTATGGCCCTACTCTAGAAATGTAGTAGGATCTCCAAATATTGTAAACTGACTGGGAGGCCAGACCTTGATGTCGTTGAGTTGGGCAACAAGGGACTTGAAACGAGGCTGTGAACTGACCTTTGCGACCAGGCGCGCCTTCACCAAAGAGATGGAAATTGGGCCGTAAAGTCGAGAATCTCGTGACCAGGCAGCGTTGTCTCCGCTGATCCACAAGTGGCCCTTGGGAACCAGGACATGTTCCGTTGAAGGCGCATATTCCCCTGTGGGGTCAACACAGATTACGTCTCCAGCAAGCCCGAGGACACGTTTGCATATGATGCGGTGGGGTTCAAGAGGTGATTGCAACGTGATGAGGTCACCTCGAGCGATTGATTCTGGAAATAGTCGGATTGAAAGGCAGTCCTCTATGACAAGCTCGCCCGAGTCAGCAAGAGTTGGTAACATGGAAGGGCCTGACATCTTTGGTTGGGTTGGTGAACAATGAGAGCAAATTAGGATGGTCGCACCAGCGATGGTCGCCCAATGTACTCAGCAAACAAGTGAAGGGCGCATGCAAAATTCACAAGCTGTCGTAGAGAGTCACAAGGGGTCAGCAGAGACGGAAGGAGCAATAAGAAAGAAACCAACCTTAAGTGTTGTCTTGCCAATCTGTTTACCTACCCGTTTGGTTGGCCATAACGAAGGCAATTTGTAACGCCGAAACATTTCATCCAGCGTAGCCAAGAATGTGCCAGACCTGGGCACGATGGACGCGGCGCAGTTGAGGCTTGACCGAGTTTTAAAAAGTTGGTCGGGAAGACGACGGGTCCAGTACGGAAGCTGTCAATCAAATCATTTTTCGTATGGGGAAATACTCTCCCACGCCCTCTTCCCTCACTGACGATCAACAGGTTGCATTTCCCTCGGAATTACCATCTGTTTTATATCTTACTATGTCCTCCTTCAAACGCAAGGGGTCAAAACAAACCACATTGTTCCCTGGAACTAAGATCTCGCATGCATCGCCGTTGACGATTTTGACATCCACYGGTGTTCCTTCCTTTGACGACATCTTGGGAGGTGGTCTTCCGCTTTCTTGTTCACTGCTCATCGCTGCTCCTGATCCTCACTCATCTTATGGAGAGCTGATCCAAAAGTACTTTATCGCGGAGGGACTTTGTTCTGGCCACCGAGTGCTCGTCGTTGATCCTGGCGCAAAAGATTTTATCAATGACATCATGTGGACGCCAGGAAGCGCGGGAAAAGTGGGAGGTTCAACAGGTGGCGATGACGAGGATCAAGTTGAGCAAGGGCCCGACACGGCCATAAAAATCGCCTGGAGATATGAAAACATGAAACAGTTCCAGACCACGGTCGCTTCATCTTCATCGTAAGTGTTGAAACTTCAAAACGCGTCCAAACACAAAATCTCGTTTTCTGAATCGCGCATTAAGGTCCTTGGCTGCGGAGTATTGCCACCCATTCGATCTATCCTGCCGTATTCCGAAAGCAGTAATCGACAATGCTATTCTCACCGGTCAGCTTTCTCTTCGCCCAGCTCAGCCATCGAGTCACGGCACCGGGACTACCCAGGCCCTTCAAGACATTACAGAGGCCCTGGAAGCCGAGGAAGTCAGCTCGACTTCTTCCTCCCCTCGCCCCCTTCGCATTTGTGTCCCGTCTCTAGCATCTCCATTTTGGGGAGATTTATCTGGGCAGGTATGGATGGGAGTTTTCCGTTCATTTCAATCGTGACGCTTAAAATAATAACAGGATGTTCTTTTCTTCCTTCACACGCTTCGAAGGCTCCTTCATCGGCATCCCCACAGCTGTGCTTCCATAAGTCTACCTGCGGACGTTTCCACAGAGTCTTGGGGAGGGCCTGGCTGGCTCCAAAAGCTGGCATGGACATCAGACGCCACTTTGAGTCTTTCCGCGTTTACTGGTCCGTCTTAACTCCGTGAAGCAAGCGTCAGACTCTTTCTGAGCGTTTCGTTCGATTTAACAGGCAACCCATCAATGTCAACTCTATTTCCAGCTCACCACGGCCTTCTGCGTATCTATACACTCCCCTCTCCCCACACGCTCCTTCCGCCCAGCGATAAAATTTCCACTTTACGTGGACTGGCTTCGTCTTCTGTGTCCACCGGGGGCAGTGGGGAAAACAATCTTGCGTTCAAATGTACTCGCAAACGCCTGATCTTCGAAACGCTTCACCTCGATCTTGAAGGTGGAGTGGGAGAAAGGCGGACGACGCCATCGAGTACGACTACCTTGGTTGACACGGCGGCGGCGTCAAGTCAGAATTTCCACATACATGCGGTCAAAACACCGTCAACCACGCTTGCTGCTGTCGAAGTCCAATTGGAAGGCCTCGAACATGAGAAGCCAGCATTGAATGACCAAATTCTACTACCAGTTGTTGAAGAAAGGGGTCAAGGGAACCCAGGGCGGAAGAAGGCGAAGAAAAAAGTAGCATTCCACTCCGATCGACCCGACCTTTATGATTTTTGAGATGGGAAAAAAATTAATTCGGGGGAAATAGGTGGTGTGTGGTGATTGCGCCCAATGAATCTCCGAGAGCGCGCGAGGAGGTCAACATGACGAAATGGGTTTGACATGAGAGTCATCGAGCGGTCAATGTCCAGTGGAAATTAAACAAGGTGCCAATTGCAGAACGTCAAGAGTTTCAGGACCAGGCAACGATCTGATGATGGCGCTCTCGAAGTTGTCCCGGAGTGGACCAAATCAAAACATATGGACTGAATGGGAGGGGCAGGGGGGGCATTTTTGGCTGTGGTGATTCGGTAATATGCCAATCGGAGTAGTAGCGGTGTCCATTCGGACTTTCACGTCGGATTCTGATCATGAAATGGTTTGATGGGAGATCTGGGAAGGATGGTTCCGCCGATCTGTCCATGTTGGCAGTCTGGGCTCAAGCGACGGTTGTTGCCGAGAAGTAAAAGGTATCTCGAAGACAAATTGGGAAGAGGATGAGAACGAGGAAAAAAAAAGGAGGGTGCGGAAGACGAGGATTTAGGGGCACGCTATCAGTTTCATATGGGCATAATCCAGGGTGCATTTGAGAGAGGTCCAGAAGAGAAGGCAAAGGATTTTGATAGTACGGCGGGGGAGGTATGCCGTCATGTGTGATAAGCATGCGGTCAGTACGCAGTGCCCGTCAGGAGATATCAGCATCGTTTGGCTACGTAGTCCAAGTTTGATCTGTTATGTTGCTGTGAGCGTGAGTGGAAAGGTCCGGATGAGAATTGGTGAGAAATATAATTACGGGAAGCAAATGAAATATTCAATCCTCGCGCCCGACTGGATACCTTTCAAGGACGAACACATTCTACTCTTCTTTTCTCGCCTCAAGTACAACGCAGGGAGCGAGGTGTTGAATTCAGGGTGACAACGGGACAGTTATAATTGACCGCGTGGAGACAAAAGACTGTCATTGGGCCGGGGATTATGAGAGCAAGGTGAGAATTAGCAGGGTTGTTGATATTCTCATACCAACTGGTCAACGCCAGACTCAACGGGTGGTTCGAACCGTCCACTACACATATACGAGGGCAATCATCATCATCATCATCATTATCAACGCGACAAGAAAGGCAGGAACTTTTACAACCCTCGCGGAGTACGCCCGACTTTAGCAGTATCACGAGGACGAATCAGGACAAACCATTACCACCTATGCCGACTGAACTACTCTGGAGCGGACGACATGGAATTGAATATCGCAGTTCATGGATTGACTCTGACGGGGAAGACAGCCATACTGGTAAGTCTATGTTCTTCTACGGGTGGGAAGCGAGGAGAGTTTTAAATATTTTAGTTTATTTGGAAAGAGTATGAGCATGAGGGTGGATGGATGATGATCAAGTTGTTACACTGTGAACACTTACACCATCTCACCCTGTTGTTGTTGTCCTCTTTTTTTTTCAACTCTTTTTTTTCCCTTTTTCTTTTTGAATTTCTTGTGTTCATCAACATCCTCACTGAACATGCTCTCCTCATCCTCAGACGCTGATTACATTTACCCAGACGCAGCCAATTTAGAATATCTTCAAGATACTTCTTCTACATCACTCCCACCCTCCCCTCTCTCACCCAATACTTATGGTCGTCCACGTGCACCTACACCGTCTACTTACCCTCATCAAGACGATCTATGGTCACCTTCCACTCAACCACGCTTTCTTTCCCCACTAGCCTCTTCTGTATCTCCCGCAGATTCTCCAACTTCTCTATTTCCTCCTCCTAATTCAATTCCCTCTCAACCCCCTTCTTCTTTCCCTTCTTCACCCCTTCTTCGCTCAGCTTCAGACGGTGACTCTTCGGATTTCATTCCACAAACTCCTTCATTCGCCCGTCCAGCAAAATCCTCAATGTCACTCCCAGATCCTTCTCAATTTCCGGATCCTTACCCGTATCGTCCATCACATCATCATTTCACATCACCCCCTCCTCCCCTTTCTTCGGCCGGTTCCTCCTCTGCATCAGCTCGTTCCTCCGCTTATACAAGTTCCGGCAGCGCTTTGGCTTCCGGTGACTATGGTCACGTCCACGTTGTTTCTGGTGATGATGACCCTTCCATCTCATCCGGCATAAGCTCCGACACAGTCATGCAACTCCTTGCAAGCGACAGCTCTTCTTCTGCACGCTCTGTGGTCTCATCAAGGACGCCTATAGACCAAACTCGTTGGTCAGAGTCTTATTCCGGGAGCGTTCGATCACGCTCGTCTTCAATCGGAAATACAAACGCGTCCGCTCCTTACGATAATGTTCCCAAACTACACGAGAAGCCGAGCTATGACATGGGATGGCAGACGGTAGACGAACGAGATGAGGTTGGTGTAAGCGAAGAAGAAACCGATGACGACCAAGGACTCGTTGAAGAAGATTCCGATATCCTTGACAAAGAGGAGGAACGCACGTCTGCAATAGTTCTTGTAGAAGAAGGGAAAGGATTGATCGTTCAAGGAAGCAACATCCCCATTGTACAGCTGCATGTAGAACCTGGTGTGTATCTTTTTCTGCCATTTTCTCCTCCAGCCAACCATTGATGGTAACATCATGTTCCAAGGCACAACTCACCTCTTGATTGGATCGTCAACCACCCCGAACGCAATGCCTTCCTTCCTGACCAGTCACATACCCCCCATATCCAATACCCTTCTCGTGCTTGACATATCTGCCAACTTTCTCAGTGCGCTCCCCCCGGTTCTCGCCCTTTGCGCTCAACTTGAAGAGCTGAACATCGCTTCAAATCCTCTTCGCGTCATGCCTGTTTTTCTTGCTGAACTCACAAATCTCCGCGTCCTCATCGCCGATTCTACTGGTATCAGCAACCTTCCTGACACCCTGGTGGATCTTACAAAACTCCACACCTTAAGCGTTCGAAGAAACAAAATGCTCTCCCTTCCTAGTTGGCTGTGTCTGCTTCCTGCCTTGCAAACCCTGTGCTTGGATGGAAACCCTTTCCAAGGCCCTTGGCAAGCGCTGGTTGAACCGTTGCTTGCGAAAATGCCAATGACTCCTGCTTACCCTCCGTCGACCCCCATATTTCCCCTTCCGTCTGCTGGTGGCCACAGTAATTTTGCGGATACTGATTATGATGGTACCGACGTCGAGGACCTTTCAGACCCACCTTCTGACAGTCCCAAGGGTCGATTTTCCAATCCACTCGAGGATGAAGATCACACCATTACTCCGGAACGTGTGGTCCTGGGACGAGCCGTGACCTCGCCAATATTCAGTAGCCCCGCGAGCCCTGCCACGGAGCAGAGAGGCCTGACCCGTACACGGACCACGCCCAATCGCGCCTATTTCAATCAGTCCAAGGTTCCTTCCACCACACCCACGCCACCTCAGGGCTTACACCCACCTAGACTCCCCCAACATCAGGAAGAAGGTCACCTTGGGGATCGTGAAATCCGCAAGATGAAGAGTGCTGGTGATTTGCGTCGAGGGAAGTCACCCAATGCTACCGCCGCTCTCCCTTCCACTTCTTCCACTATCACGACACCCCCTCGACCAGCGTTATCAAATTATTCTTCACGCTCCAGCTCCAACCTCCTCAACATCAGTCCTGACAAATTGAATGACTCTAAACGATTTGGCAGCCTCAGTGGGTCATCAGGGTCAATGACAAGACCCCAACTCACTCAGTCGCTCTGGGATCGGTCACCGAGAGAAGATGGTTCGCTACGCTCTCCCCCTCAAAACCGAACGTCCACCGCACAGTCCAAACCCATTTCGCCGGTTCGCGCTGGCCCTGTCATAACGCCACATCAGGCCGCAAGGACGGAGTCTCGAGAACGGCCGTCAAAAGAGAAAGGAGGACGATGGGGATTCTTGAAAAAGATGTCTATGGGCAAGATGAAAATAGATTCCCCTTCACCCGCACCATCTCCCGCGCGACGTACAACTCCGTTACCAAGACCGTACACCTCAGCTGGTGTGCCCTCTCGCGAAGGCGCTACAGGGGTAGAACGGTCCAGCCGCTTGCCTCAGATTGATATGCGCTTCTCCACGACAGGCACGCTTGGCCCACTTTCAGCTGTTCCGCAGCTGGAAGAAACGTCAAACCAAGAGACGCAAAGACTGTCCCCGGTAGCGTCGTCGCCGAACCTTCTAGCGCCGCCTTCTCCGCGCCCTCGATCAGCGAAACGTCGAAGCTTCTTGCCGATTGATACCCCTATATCACTGAATATCCCTATCCCAGAAGCTTCCGAGTTCGTTCCTGGCATTACGGCTCAGAATGACGTTGATGATTCTGAAAGTCGAGCGTTAACTCCCAGCCCAGCTATAGATTCTGCCCAACTTTTCCGCCGTGAAGAGGACCGCGCAAGAGAGGCCTATATGCGGGCTCTACGATCCGTCATGGCGTACCTGAAGGACATGAATGACCTGGGATTATCGTACCAGCCAAACCCGGTCAGCATGTACGGCTCGCCCTCAGAGGAGATCCCCATCGCACGATCCAGGAGACCGACTCTTGCTGATGGTACCCGAGAATTATCGATCGCCCTCAGTGGATCGACAGCCGTAGCGTCCGAAGCTTCGAGTCATCTGAGATCGACAGAGTCCATAGCTGGGTTGCGCAGCGGAAGCTCAACACAGACCATGAGCGTTGCAACCACAGACAGTACAGGGTCGCAAGACGAGCGCAAGTACAAGGACGACAAGAGCAAGAGGGCAATGATCATCAGAGAGATTATTCTGTACGTCTTTAAAAACCTTTTATTACTTCGATCTGCTGAAGCTAAAACAAATTCGATACTGCCAGCACCGAGCGCACTTACGTGAAAGGCTTGCAGGAATTGGTGGATATCTACGTCAAGCCGGGATGCATGCCAGTCAACCTCCTGAGTGGTGTTGGCACAAGCAAGGATACCGTGGTTCCGGCATCTGAACGCAGGGTAGTCTTCGGCGGAGTAGACTCACTCTTCTCCTTCCATCGCGACAGCTTTTTACCTGCTTTGGAAGTCGCTGCGGCTCCTTTGATGCGCCCATCGGCGGAACTTCAGGAGAAAGATGCTGATGGGCAGTTGTCACTGAGCGTGACAAAGGCTGTGGGCGATGTGTTCCTCAAGCATACTGCTTTCATGAGGATGTACTCGAGTTATATAAAGTAAGCTTCCGCTGTCATCGAGCCATTGGAACGTAAAGGAGGCTCATCACCGTCATCATCCGCAGTAACTTTGACAATTCTGTCCAAAGAATCAAGTACTGGTCTGCCGATCGAAATACGCCTGGGAGTGCAAGCCCATCTTCAGCCCTTTCACCTTCGTCAAGCACCGCACAACTCGTTGGCTTGGGCATCAGCATGACGGCCATATCAGGCGGTGCGGTACTGCCGGACAGTGCGGCAGCAACGGGGGTGCCAAATCTCAACACCGGCCAACGGAAGCGGATTAAACAGTATCTGAAGCGGTGCAGAATGAATCCTCGACATTCTCAACTCAATTTGGAAGGATACCTTTTACTTCCTGTTCAAAGAATTCCGCGCTATAAGTTGCTGGTAAGCATCTACACCCTTTTGTAGCGCAAGGCTTCTTATTGACTGGGGTGAAACCAGCTGGAAGAGTTGTTGAAGAGCCGGCCTCAAACATACGAGTATATGGAGGATCCACTTGATCGCGCCTTGTCCGAAATTACGGTTCTTGCAACAAACATGAATGAAGGCAAACGCGAATCGGAATCACGCAGGAAGCTTGTACAATGGCAGTTGCGGATACGGGGCAAGTTTCCCAGCCCGCTTGTCCAGCCGCATCGGTGTGTTTCCCCCTCCTGCGGAAACAAGCGGCATGCTCATATTACCTTATAGTCGACTGATTATGGACGGATCATTACTACTAACACGGGTTGTCCGCAAGACGGTGGTTTCTTTTGAGGCAATTAATGCTCAAGGAGATTCTTCGACTGTCCAAGTTGACTGTCTCGCACCTGAATTGACACCTCGTCCGTTGATCGGAATACTCTGCAATGATCTTTTAGTCCTTTGTCGGGATCCTTCGGATGGGCAGGATCACGGTGGTCCGGTGGATCTTTGGGCAGTTTTGAGGATGCAGACGCTTCCACAGCCTGCGAGCATCGTTCATGGCAACGGTACGCTTTCATTTAGACTGGTGCTTCCAAAAAGATTTGCATCTCATTTTACTCAATCCTTTTTCAGCCCTTCGTCTCGTTGATAACAAAGCAATCCTATATTTCGACGCCCCCTCTCCTTCAGATGCGCTGAATTGGTATCGAGGTACGTTAACATGCTCCACACCGTGACACCCTTGACCGCCGCTTACCCCATTTTCACTCATAGCCATCAACTTGCATATCCCCGCGTCAAAGACGTAGCCACCTCTTTTTTTTTGTTTCTGTTTTATCTTTGCTCCTCATGCTCCACTCTCGCTCCATAGACTCAATCACCGTCACCCTTGATGGCCTCTCAAGCTGTGACATCCCTTCATTCAATTTTTGTTTCTTTTTGTTTCTTTTCCTTTTTTCTACCATCCTACCCAAATATTTCCGGCCTTTGTCCACCTCCCATACCTGTATTTCTCTCCAATCAAAAACACCTCGCTTACTTAAAATATCGCAAAATTATTTCGTGCCGTCCGTACTGAGTTTTTTGTTCTTTCGGTTCTTTCCCTTTTTTTTTGACTGGTTCTTCCCTCGCTCGGCTTTAAATTCTCTTCCTCTCGCGCGCTGTACATTTGATCAAACGTTGGATAACACGGGTTGCTAACTAATAGGGCACACACACATTTTAAGTATTGTTTCTTTTCCTTCCAGCGAAAAAAAGAGAGCTTAAAAATTGCATGTACATGTCTGGATTCGTGC
>CEMH01203186.1:0-10117 GCA_001179725.1 Macrocystidia cucumis | reverse complement strand
CCAGGACATTCCGGCATTCAAGTCTGGTGCGGTGTCATTTGTATGGGATTGACAGGTACCGAGGCGACAAAGGATACGGCCGATCTTGTGTTGAGAGATGATGATGTGGCACGGGTTTTGCAGGCGGTGAGGAAGGGGGGGAGGGTGATAGACATGTAGTCGCGATATCGCGACCTCCGAACCGTTCTTGCGCCTCTGTTTTTTTCGCTCAAGACGGGGACGGTGGAAATGGACACGCTTTTTTTATCAACCCTCCTTTGGACCTACGTCGTCGTCGTGCCTGCGGGTTCGTGCACCTTTTTCCCTTCCTGTTTCGTTCTGCCTTTTGACCAACTGTAGTAATCATCGTTCAATACTTCATTGTGATGAAGGTGGGAAGCATATACCTGGTGGTTCCTCCGGACACGCGAGCTTGGGAAATATGCCTCGCATCCGCGATGGCCCGGGGTTGTGTTGGGCTTGGGAGCCTCTATCGTCCCACTTCGCGTCTCGTTTTGCTACCGAACGGTAGTTTGTATTGGGTTGCAAATCATCTTGGCTTGTTCCTACAATCCAGCGCTACCTCCTTCGGCATTTACAATATGGCTGTTGTTGCGCCTCGGGGAGCTTCGAACCCCCGAGTTAGGGCACGATCACGAGGGTTGTTATAATCTGACTACTCCCACCCCCAAGCGGCAACATTTCTCTGCAGAAACTCGGCTCCGCTATCATGATTTGTTGCACGCATTTACTTTGAGAGGTGGTACACGGTCAACGCTTGGCATCCTTCTTTCCGGTGTCAGAACCCATGTCAGTGTCATCTGGCTCCCATCATGGCAAAAGGAAGGTCACCACGCCGTCCGCTTGTTTTTCCCCACGTGAAGTGTTATCGCTGCTTATAAGAAGCTGAACACCAAAAGCTGGAGGCTTTAGCTGACGCTTTCTGGAATTCCCCCACAATGTTTTTGCTCGTCGTTGCTCTGTCGGTCTATGCTGTTCTCATCATCAGAGCTCGAAACAGAAGCAAGCGGCGCCTGCCTCTCCCGCCTGGTCCTCCTGCAGACCCTTTGATTGGCCACCTCCGCCGAATGCCGCAGAAAGATGCTGAGGAGGTGTTCATGAAGTGGGCCCAAACGTATGGTATGTAACAAGTCTCTTTTCCTGAGGACGAAAATGAAACTCATGTTTTTACACGTCAGGGGACATTATGCACTTGAGCCTCCCAGGACGATCTATCGTTGTGCTCAGTAGTGTTGAGGTGACAAATGACATTCTCGAGAGGCGAAGCGCGAACTACAGTGATCGGCCTTATTTTCCGATCTATGATCTGTAAGTCTTGCTGCTGTCGTAGGAACTAATGACGGACTGACGTCGGTGAACAGGTTGGGTTGGTCAGATATGTTGACGTTGTTGCCGTATGGAAAACGGTTTCAAAGGCACCGGAAGATTTTTCAAGACGAGTTCAGTCGTAAGGCAGTGGCTGCGTATGAGCCCCTTCAATCTCGATCGGCACATCAACTCGTCAATCTGTTATTGACGAGACCGGATGATCTCTACGAGAGTTTGTTGAGGTGAGTGCCCACGTCATTCTCCGGGGTGAACCAGTGATGCACGTTACAGTTGACTGTACTAATTCCGGCTGATCCTTGTGGCCCAGATACACTGTCTCAATCTCGATCCAGATTATTTATGGACATGAGATTTCGTCGGATGGCGATTGGCTTTTCCAGTTGGCGAAGGAGAACGGAGACGCAGTTCCTAACACTGGACCTCCTGGCGGAACGCCTGTGGACCTTCTCCCTATTCGTGAGCTGCAATCGGTTTCTGTGACGCTATAGTTCGTTCGGTCCGCTGACGCTTGCCCCATTTTCTTTTTCACAGTCAAGTACATGCCATCTTGGTTTCCTGGAACTCACTACGCATCGTTTGCCAGGAAGCACAGATACATCGCCGATGGTTGGACAGAGAAGCCGTATGTTATGATGCAGGAATCCATGGTCTGGCTATCATCCCTTTGCCGGAAGCTGATTGAGAACTAACACCCGTTTTCGGTACTCTCACACAGGCTCGGGGCGAACGATTGCCATTCTGCTTCATGACTCAGCAGCTCGATTCCTACGATCCGACCGGTCCAGATGCGAAGACAGAGTTGTCAAATATAAAGTCTACTTGTTCTGCAGCATTTGCTGCTGGGGCCGAGACGGTACGCAAACTGATGAAACCTATTCAGGGACCTGACGTTAATATATGCGAAGACGTGGTCAAGCCTTCTTATGTTTATGCTTGCAATGGTTCTCCACCCAAAATATCAGAAGATGGCTCAAGAAGAGATTGAGCTCGTCGTTGGGTCTGACAGGCTACCGGCGTTGTCAGATCGTGGCCAGCTACCAATTGTCGAAGCGGTCTTGCAAGAAGTTGTGAGGTATGGTGGTCAGTTCAGTTCAATGGGAGTGGCTATATTTAGTTGTCTCTTCTTGTTTCTAGATGGCAGCCCGTCGTTCCTCTGGGTGCGCCATTCACCTCAAGTCTTTCCTATCCGTCTTATAGATCGGGAAGGTGTTCCGCATTCGTCATTGGAGGACGACGTGTATAAAGACATGTTCATCCCGAAAGGTTCTGTTATCATTACCAACATCCGGTGAGAACTTGGTTTGCTTGCTCACGAAGGTTATTCATGACGTTCATTTCGGTTTAACCTCAGTGCGATGTCCCTGGATGAGAGAGTGTATTCCGATCCACATACTTTCAATCCGATGCGATTTCTCCCTCGTCCCGAAGGCAATGGGGAGCCGCATTTCGGCGCAGGGTTCGGTTTTGGCCGTCGGCAAGTCCTTGATTCACTCCCAATCCTTCTACTACTACCCAATAACATGCCGCTTTCAACGTAGGATTTGTCCTGGCAGGCACATTGCCGATACTAATCTATGGGTTGCGATATCTACGATGCTTGCAACACTGAACATCTCCGCATTCAAAGATATCGATGGGATCGAGCAGATGCCAGTTGTTGACCTTGTCAATGGCTTGACATGGTGAATTCGTGACCATCCCAAACCTCAATCCGCTCGTCTGCTGACGAAAACTCTGCTAGCCACCCGAAACCTTTCAAATGCAAGGTCGAAGCAAGGAATGAGAAGGTCAGAAATCTGATCGATCAGACTTTGGCTTGGGAGGTGTAGCGCACCTACCATGCAATGTATTATTGGAGGTTGGTATGGTGCGTGTTTACATCGCCGATACTCGTCAGGACATACGACATGACCACCAGTCAGCTCTCGGTAATCGGGTACGACTACGCAATGGTTTCTTTCTTTTTTTTTTCAAGATTTATGGCTTCATCAAGCTGTCGCAGCGTCATTCAATAAGGATCAGATGTTTTACCTTTGTAGGTTAGCCCTTCATGTCCCGAACCCCATTTTGACTAGAAGAATCACTGCCACCAACGCCTATCTCCCTTCACGAGAAGGAGCTTTTTACCGATGCGCCAAACCTACCTAACTTGTCAGTCTCCGAATCGGTGAGAACTGTAAAGCAAAGGTCTACGTCCGGAGGCGGTATATCCGGACATGGGAGTGGAGAGAAAAACGAAGTGAAATTCTTCATTTCGCAAGTTGTGTGGCACGCTGGAGGCGAACCCCACAACGGCAGTTACTGTTATGTCGTAAGAGATGATGGGTGGGTGAAATGAGTGAATAATTCGATATAAACGTGGCGAGGTGAAGAACGGTTGTGAGGGTGCTATGAGGGAAAGCAAACATGTTACGTCGTGATATTCTCCGCTCATGAAAAACGACTTATCGCCTCATGCGCACTCGTTGAGACTGCCTTAGGTCGCAAAGCTCCGTGCAAAGAGAATTGTACAGTTTCCGGATGAAGCCCTTATGTCCTAAATCACATTTCAAGTAGTTTACCCCCGCCACCAACACCCATCTCACCACCAGACCCATTCCTCAGGTGGAACCTCTTCGATCGACACACCAAACCTCTGTAAATGGCGAATCTCTGGGTTATCAAGAAGACATTCGGCGAGAATCCGAATTGTGGTCAGCGGGTTGGATTTGTTGTGACGAAACTCGACAATTCTCTGAATGACTTCAACATCCATGCATAATTGATTGTCGCGCGGACCATTGGAAATCTGGTGTTGGGAGCAGTGCATGGACATGGTGCGCCACGAGGGGAGGAATGTCTTGTCTCCTTCACGCAGTTTGTGGAGGATCGCAGGTAAAAACTGTGCGGAGAGGGTGAGATGTTCGATGGATGGTCTCCTTTGGATGAAGGAGCACATGGGCTGTGTATTTGGGTATTGTGAGGGTGAAGTCAACTCGAAAATGCGGATGTTGGGGTAGGGGAATGAACGATCTTCGGTACCAAAATACGACGTTACAGGTCTCCACCAGTCGTCCCTGAGGGTGCCGTGAACGCGAAATGAATCGAGGTTCGGCGCCGCAAGATACTTGGAAATGTATGCTGGATTAGATGAGTCTGCGATCCACAAATTGCGTAGTGTTGGAACCGTTGTTGGCTCTGCGTCAAAAAACGAGCTGCGGTCGGTGACATGTTGAAGGGTTAACGTCTCTAGAGATGAAAAGGATGGGAGTAGTTCATGAAGACTCGTGCTATAGTTTGCTATACAGAGTGTTGTTACCGAATGTGCCGACAGTGGAGGAGTGAGCCACAAAGGGTTGAGTCTCGAGATCCTTAGCGTCTGAAGGGTGGGGGCACCCCCCTGAAGGATTGGGTGATCGGTGGCTGAGTTATAACCCCCACGGTCAAAATGAAATGCTACGTCCAGGCATTCCAGCGACGGAGCTGAGATGTTCTCCATCTTGGACAAAACCACGGAAAGTGGCCAGCTCTGTAACGACCCAAGGGTCACGCTTTTCCAGCGTATGGCATGTGCAATAGCAACTTGGAAATTGGGTTCCAGGTAGGGCACGGTTTGCCTGTCCTCGATCCAGATCAAGTGGATGCCACGATTACACGATCTTTGGAAGTACGCTTCCACCAACTTTGGATGTCTATGCAACTTGATAAACGTCCAAATCTCCGGGGTGTCGTGGGCTATATCCCTCCATTGCCGACAAACGCTGGCAAGAATCAGCTCCGTTGAAGGAAATTCGAGCGTTTGTGGAGTTTCAGAACGAAAACGAAGCGAAGTTTCTGAGCCTCGAAATGGTTGGCAGAGGGAGAATATGTTGGCCCAAATCTCTGAGGGCACGTCGTTCATCGGCGTGAGTTCCAAGTCGTGAGTCACACGTTGCGCGTCACGATGATCGATGTTATCAAGATTTGAAATTCTCTTCAAACCAAAAAGCCAGGTTTTTTATCTTCTTACGGTATCTCTACGTACACATTCCGTCGGTGGTTAAGAACTCCTACATATATAGTAAGGCCCGGGCCCGCTATAAAAATTTAGTGAACCGGGCACTCTTGACCTGCTTTTGGGTGATCCTGACTGAGCATTCAAGAATACCCGTCGACTCCTCTGTTGCACGATTGAACACCGCGCCGTGTCACCACCAAACCCACTCGTCAAGCGGGACCTCTTCAATCAACACGCCAAATCTCTCCAAGTTGCGGATCTCCGGTGAATGAACGAGGCAAGCGGAGAGAAAGCGGATTTTTGTGATTGGCGAGTTCCCATTCTGCTGGTCGAAACGAGACTGGATGATTTTCTCGACGTTTTCAAGGTTCACGCAAGGTATACCGCTGATAGGACCTCCATGGTAGTAAATAGCTTGGTGTTTGCTGCAACGGAAGGTGATGGTGTGCCACAATGGGAGAAACCCTTCGTTTTGTTCCTGAGGTCTGTTGACAAAGGTGGGTATGACAGTTGGGGAAAGCGCGAGGTGTTCGATTGACATGCTCCTCTGGAGGAAGGGTAACGTTACATCCAGCTGATCCGAGCCGTGTCGTGAAGATGGAGACATCTCGAAGAGGCGGAGTCGAGGGTAATAGAGGAAAGGAGTCTGGGCAACCGCGCTTTGTTGGTAGACGTCAAACAACCGCCGCCACTGTAGGCCAACCAATCCACGAAATCGCAGTGATTCGAGGTTAGGCGCTGAAATCAACCTGCAGATACCTCTCGGGTACTCGTCATCGTCGTCGCCATTTGTTGCGATGGACAAGTGGCGGAGTGTAAGCATCGTTATTGTCTGTGCGGTGTTGGCGTCGTTCAACTCCGCAACAGCGAATTTCAGAACCAAGGTCTCCAATGATGAGAGGGATCGAAGGAGCATACACAGTTCTTCTGAACCCATCCTAGCCCCGTTTTCCATGTTGTTATATGGCAGGATGATCCGAAGGGATGTTATCTGAGGATAGAAGTGTATGTTGAGAAGGGTCGGATTGAGCCCAGATACGACCAACGTCCTGAGGAGAGGGGTACCGCGCCCAAAGATTATTCGGCTGTTATATGAATCGTAATCTCCTTGTCCTGGATGTTGAAACCCCACACCGAAATGCTCCATCTTGGATGCAGATATGCCCTCCATTTTTCCTAGAACGACCTCGAGTGGCCACCTTTGTAACGCTCGCAAAGTGACGCTTTTCCACCGATTTGAATGCGTGATCGCGACGAGGAATCCAAGCGAAGGGGTTGAAAACCTGTCCTCAGGACTCTCCACCCATATCAGGTGAACTTCACGGCTCCGCGATCTCTCGAAATAGGCCTTTACTGACTCCAAGGGTCCATGCATCCTGATGTACGTCCAAAGCTCTGAGTGATCGAGAGCGATATTTCTCCATTCGCGGCAAACACTCGCAACGACGAGTTCTGTTTTCGGGAATCTTAGCGATTTGGGGCGTTCGATGTTGAAACGAGTCCATGGACTTGAGCCTTGACAAGTTTGACAAAGCGAGAATATGACCATCCAAATATCTGGGGGGATATCGCTTGCCATCGTGGTTGTGATACGAAAGTGGTCAGGGATACAATCTCTCACGGTCTTGTCGGCTCGTTCAGATCTGCAACTCCTGTAAATGATTTCGTCTGGTTGCCCTCCCACAAGATCATCTGCACTGACCTTCAGCTTTTGGTCTCGTAAGGAGAAGTTTGTTGAGAATTGCATGGTATCCTGGGTCTCCCGCTCAGTCATACAAATCATACAAAAAAATGTAGATGAATGCCTCCCAATTTCGCGCCAACTCGCACCCCAACCTGTGTGTTGGGCCACACATTGTCACGTTTGCGACCTCTTCCACGGCCGCTCCGAATCTCGTCGACTCTCAAAGCCGGTGGTAATAGCGCCTGCTGCAATGAACGAACAATGTTGCCCAAAACGGTAAGCCCGCTCGTTGACGTTCCGCTGTACTCATTCAAGAGGATGCAGCACAGAAAGGGTTGGGGAAAAGCAAGGTGCCCAGTGGTTGAACGTTGAACCACGATTCGGGTGTGAATGAAGTGCCATCTGAAATATAGATAGGAACATCTTCGACTTACAGCTTCACTTCCTATCTTGGATGCTTCCGGGAGACTACGGCAGTCCTGACTAAAACCATTGCGTGAGCGTGGAACAATCAACATTCGCTTTTCCTCGTTTCAATACTTGCCATTGACTAGACTCTCGATCCCCTCTGGCTGCTGTAATTGTTTCAGAGGGGTTCGACCTCCGTTTTGGCAGTAACGGATAACTATGTGGGACAAACCCGGAGATGTGGCCCGCGTTTGAAGCGGGGTCATCAAAACTGAGGTTTTGACGATAGGAGATTGAGTTCTACCCGGTTCGTGTGTATGTCGGTACAGCTTTGCGTTCGCGTTATTGTGATGAACAAATACACAGTTGAGCAGGGGGCCCCAATTTGCGTCTCAGTTCGAGTCAAGATCTAATTTCATCGAACAAATTTAAGCACGACCACCATCACTACTACAACATTGCA
This sequence comes from Macrocystidia cucumis, assembly GCA_001179725.1. Classification (NCBI taxonomy): domain Eukaryota; kingdom Fungi; phylum Basidiomycota; class Agaricomycetes; order Agaricales; family Macrocystidiaceae; genus Macrocystidia; species Macrocystidia cucumis. The sequence continues at coordinate 2,257 of CEMH01203186.1, read as the reverse complement.
GCGAAGAATGAAATTTACCCGTCTCGACCCGTTTCCAGAGTTCAGCCCCCCCGATTCCACCCTCATGCTGTCAGCTCATATGCAAATGCAAGCGCAATTTTCGCGTACTCCAAAGAATGGCTCCATGAGAATCCCTGGGTTTCGGTTGAATCGAGCTCTGTATGAATCGTAGGATTGTGCTGTCCGAATTTGGTCTCAGCCGGAAACACTGTTGGGTAACCGGCGTCGTGCCAGCTCGCATGGTCCGAGCAGCCGTACCCACACTATGAAACGATTCATTGTAGTCAGACCAAAACACGGCAGGACCCGAGATGGTGAAGAGATACATACAGGATCACTCCACACCCACGGAAGTGTTGAATACTGGTCGATGATAGAGCCAAGGAAAACACTGAGGTTAGGCTCCACGAAATCCTACAAAGCATGAGTGAGTATCCGTTTCAACTGCGGGCGGTTGTTTATAATTACTGGTATCAAGGCAATTCTCTCCATATTTCCAGGTCTTGTGCTGCGAGATCCCTGTCAGCTGCTACGATGGACCGGATTCTCCACCACCCCCACTCACTAAGCCGTCATGTCAAGTTGCAACATCCCCTGCACCACCACGCCTTGACTCTGATAACGAGTAGCAACTGCTTTGGATCCCATCAAGCCACCTTCTTCAGCGGCGTACCTGCAGCGTTGGGAAGTCAGACCAGAACACACCCAAGAAAAACAGTCCGGGGACGAAAGGGACTGACCAATGGAATTCAATGGGTGTCCTAGGCGTCCACCCACCCGCTAACAACGTTCGAAGCACCTCAAGAAGGTTGACGGATCCGGTCCCGTCGTCGTCAGCACCTGGCGAGCGGCCGTTAAGCGGGTCGTTCATATTGATCGAGTCCAGGTGAGCGCCTAGAATTGTCACTGCATCGACATTATCGTCGAAAATATTTCCGGTCGTCTTGGCGCTTCCTTCAATACGCGCGATGACTGAGCTTTGACCGAATGAATGCTTAAATTCTGTGATGGTGATGTTCAGTTCAGGTCGAATATTTGCAATCTTGATTTGGAAATAAAAGGCGTCAACGCTAGGGCGCACACCTCTTGAATAAGGAAAATGGAGGGAACGGGCTCATACTTGAGAAACGGTCTCTTGAATCCATTTCGAAGCCGCGACGCCCGTGGCAGACTGGTAAAAGCGATTATGGAAGGATGTCAGGTTCCCAAGGTGGCCCTGCATGTTTGGAACCGAGATGTCCTGAAGAAACGGTTCGATAGCTTCGTGGCAGAATGGCTCGGCATCTACGCTGTTGTGAGTCCGAGCATGGAGACTTGGCAAACATAAACGCTGACAAGTGAACACCGGCCTTTTCTTTTTAGCGCCACCTTCCTTTCCTAAAGCTTTGATTTCTTCGTGCACGTCTGTAATGTCAAACTACCAAAAGAGGTTGAGCGAACCCTCCATCACCATAAAGTGAAAACCAGAAGATAACTTACGAAGCGAATCCCGCGACGCATCAGCTCGTATTTCTTATCCTCTGTCACCCACACCGGATCCCCATCTTCACTCAAACTCAATAACCGAAGCTGCCCAGGTACGGGCCAAGTACCACTTTGCTTGTGGGTTGCGGGCGGATACGGAGACAGTGGCAGTTGGCCTTGAGTGCCTTCTCCGAGCGACTTCTGGAAAGTATTCTGAGCGTTGCTTACCGCGACCGAAGCGCCACCACCCATAGTGACAAACGAGAACGAAACCACAATTCCAGAAGCGACAAGTCGGGAAATGCGTCGAAACGCGTTCGTTGGTGTCATTTTCAGAGCGCAAGGGAAATAGTTGGGTAATGAACAAGGCGTTTGGAACGTGGGGAAAACTATGAGTGCGGGGTTATCTCGCATCCTTAGATGATTTATATATGAAGCATCCTGACCGTGACCGCTTTCCCTTCAAGTTTCAACCCATATGCTCTGTCAACTTGAATGGGGTTGAGCTCCAAGCCTGAGGCCTGAGGCCCTGCATGCGGGCTGATGGTTGAAACGCATTGAGTCTCTCCGAAACTCAATTCACGTCGATTCTTGAAACTGACAGGGTTCTCAGTCCCCATTAGCGACCTGTTTGACGGTGAAAGAGAGCTCAATTGCATAGACGACGCGCGGTGGCAGAGCTGAAAGAAGTTTAGGTCATCGACATTGAATGTCAAAGAGAGCGAGGCGTATACCTGCTGTACGCATCCATGTATGGAACGCCGCCGTCGGCGTTTCGTGATGACTTTCAACA
>CEMH01203174.1:0-11186 GCA_001179725.1 Macrocystidia cucumis | reverse complement strand
ACTTGCTAATGACCTCAACACTCACCCCTCGTCGTTCGCGAAAACTCAAGCGACGGTTCTCCTCAGCCTCTTCTGGTAAATGGGGAAGCTTTGCAGGGCGTCAAGGCTCTCTCAGTCCCCCATCGAGCGCAGCAACAGCGCCACTTTCACTTCTCCGCACTGCGCTTGCGGATAGCTCCCCAGATGGTGGAGACAGCGATCCAGGACCTTCAGGGGTTTCAAACACTCTCATATACAGTCAAAGAGAGCCTCGGCCGATGACTTACGCTTCGTTGCCACCGACGCCGATATCACCCTCCCTTCCGGCGCGACCGTTGAGGTCCGTCTCGCCTGTGTCACCTCTCTCGCCATTATCGCCAACGTCAGAAGACTTGATTCCACCACCTGCACCACCGTTCTCGCTATGGGACTACCTTCGTGAAGAACTGCTTGCAACCGACTTTGACTCGCACCAGGAATTAAAGTGGGAACGTGTCAGCAACTTTTTGAGCATCCCTTTGGCAATGGAGAAGGTTGGTTTTCTCCTTCATTAACAAGATTACCGCGCCTTTGCTTATTATCTCGCTTTGCAGATCATTGGTTTTGGTTTCATCCTTTGCTTCGACTCGTTCCTGTACACATTCACCATTCTACCCATCCGGTTCCTCCTCGCTTTTTTTCGCTTTGTCTCGAATATGTTTCGCCGGTCTGCACCACCACTACCCCCATCTCAAAAAGCCGACATCCTGCGCACTCTACTTCTCATCGCCTCTATCGCACTTTTAAATCCATTGACCGATGCAAGCAAGATTTATCACACAATTCGAGGGCAAGACACCATCAAGCTTTATGTTATTTTCAACGCTCTAGAGGTCTGTCTCTACTTATGTCTTGGCAGCATTCGTGGTGTGTATAAAAATTAACGGAACACAGATTGCAGACCGGCTTTGCGCGTCGATCGGGCAAGATATTCTGGACTCTTTGTTCTCACGTTCGACGTTGGAACCTCTTTCACATCGGATGCCAGTGACGACTGATACGTTCCGACCATTCCTTTTCTTCTTCCTCGCAACTTTATATAACGGTTGAGTGGGTTTCTTTGGGACCTTGAATCTTGCGTTCTGAAAACTTGTCCAGTGGCACATGCACTCGTGATGGTCTATCAGTTGATAGCGTTGAACGTGGCTATCAACTCTTATGATCACGCGCTCTTGACTCTCCTTGTATCAAATCAGTTTGTGGAGATCAAAGGGAGCGTATTCAAGAAGTTTGAAAAGGATTCTCTCTTTCAAATAACCTGTGCAGGTGAGCGTGACGGTGCCACTCCTCAAAGGTTGGTTGATTGACCATGTTGGTGCTGCAAGATATTGTAGAACGTTTTACCCTTGCTCTGATGCTCTGCGTGGTCGCGTTTCGAAATCTTATCGAACTCAGCGGATCCGAGTTTGATTTTTCAGGCGGATTTGTCCTTCCGAAGAGTTTTGGCTGGTTTCGTGGCAACAACGTTCTGTGGACTATCTCATATGTGAGCTGCCCCTCCAATACTTGATGATTTACCTCAGCATCAGAACACTGATGAGACTTTTTAGCCTGTTCTGACAGTGATGATTTCTGAAATGCTCGTGGATTGGTTGAAACACGCGTTCATCACCAAATTCAATCACATCAGACCATCGGTGTATGAACGTTTCACTGATGTGCTTTGTCGAGACCTGGCGAGTGGAAGCGCTGTTGGTAGACGTGGTGCACGCAAAGTGAAATTCCTTTTTCTTTCTCTCTTCAAATTCGTGTTTTCGAGACCCCACCATCACTGACTTACATTTGTGATTTCCAGCATACGTATGTTGATCAATCGCCTCTGGTCGCTCGGCGACTTGGATTTGCTTCTCTTCCATTGGCCGTACTCGCCATCCTAATTGGTTCGCAATCAATCAGCCTCATGTTCGCCATTCACTCGGACGGAACCTCCCCCTGGACGGTGCCCTCTTCTTTGTCCCGCGGTGAGATCACGCATTATGCCAAGTGGGTGATAATGGGAGTGTTGTTCTGGGTGTGGTGAGTGGCCACCTTCGGACGAACAAGTTGTGTTTGTTGACTTTTGACGGTGATGTGCATCAGCTTTTTGGTGATCAAAGTCATCATGGGTGTCAACTTGGTCAGCTATGCGACGAGAAGAAGGGCGGGGATGGAGGCTCGGGAGTTTGACGATTCCGTGAATGATTTCGGGAGGAATCCTATCGGGGAGGGGAAAGAAGAGCAGGTTTGTCACGAGTTTCTTTAATCTCCCCCTTCACTTCGTGACCCGTTTTTTGCAGATATACAACAAAGAACTAAAGACGTTGCTTGATAATCGTCGGGATGACGCCGTTCCACACGCTGAAATCGGCGAACGACCCCCGAACGAACAAGGAGCAAAACGAGGAAGGGTGAAATTGGAGGATCTGACGAGGTACACCATGGTCAAGAGGATCTGGTGATCCGCTCTGCTCCCATTCCCCCACTTATAGACTTCGTAACTTATATATCTTACGCGCTTGTGCTTTGTGCTTTGAGGAAATCAAACGAAAAAAAAGAAGAATCGCATCACGATCAATGAGTGAATTGGGATGAAATGGCGGTCAGCCAGGTGGTTCACAAATGAGGGGAGTGGATTGTGCAATAGAAAGTGGGCTAGGGTAAGAGAAACCGTGCTAGGAAACGAGGTCGTGTATGTATGAGAGGTAGCGCGGCGGGCGACAATAGTCTTACAACAACGTTAGGGGGTAAAGGAGTGTGCGTATGCGACGGCGTCATCTCGTGAAAGGAAGAAACACGAAAATCAAAGGGAGAATCAAAAGGTCAAAAGTCGAAGAAGGGAGTATGTACGAATGAACGAGGAGGAGGGGAAGAAGGGAAGCGGTATACAACAAATTACAGGGAAGAAAGAAAGGAACAAGAAAGGTAGAAAGGAGGAGAGGGGGAAGAAAGAGTAAGAGTGAAAAAAAAGGGGGAAAGGGATCAGAGCCTCTGGCGGTTCTTGTCCTGACGATCGGATCCGGTACTTGGACCTACGATCATTTGACCACGGGCAAGTGGAGAGGGTGACGAGGGTGCCCTCCTTCGCCTCCCACTGGGCACAGGCGCGAGAATGATTTGGCCCACCTCTGCGACATGATAGTGTTTCTGGTGCACCGGCGAAGGTACAGAAACCAATTTCGCCCTGGAGGGACTCTCGAGAGGTCCAATGGAGGGGGACTTAGGGTACATTTCATTGTCCGAGATGTGGTCCCGTCGGTGCTGGTCCTGGGGGTGAGGCTGGTGTACCCGAGAAGGCACGGATGTCAGTCGCACCCTTTGCTGTTGCTGCTGCTGTCGATCGCCAGAAGGGGTAGATATCATCCGTGTCCTCTGGTGTGGCTGTTGCTGATCATGTAAAGGGGTCGACATCAACCGTGTTCTCTGCTGCGGTTGGTGCTGCAACTGCGCCCTCTGTGGCTGTTGTTGCTGAACGTGTGAAGGAGAAGACATCAGACGCATCCTTGGAACATCCTCCATCAGTGCAGCATTGGCGTATTTCGGGTGTAACACAGCAGAATCACTGTAGTACGAATAAGACGCCTCGCTCCTCGGTGGTGCGGAAGCATCGCTCTTGTTTCGAGGCCGAACGGGATTGACGAGGGACTGAGCAGTCTCTCTTGGAACGGTCCGGTGTGGCGCAGGTCCCGCTTTGGGTGACGTGTTTACTCCGAGACTCTTAGTCGACATGTTTCCGTGCTGCATGTCGTACATAGGTAGAGGACGGTTGACGTGACCGCGTCGTGCACGGACTTCGGGAACAGTTGTTGACCGAGGCGGCTCATTTGATCTGTGGTTGGCATTCGAGCTGCCAGTGGAGTATCCTGGAACGATGGTGTCGGCGTGCGGAGAGAGCTGTGGGTGCGGCTGGGTTCTTCGAGGAGTAGTTGGAGGAGACCGATGGGATGAAGAAGGTGACGATGGAGGCGTCGTCGCGGCAAGCGTGGGATAGGCCGAAGGTGTGGGGCGTGAGTATGAGGTGGTGGAGGAGCTCCGCTGCAACGTGGGCTGGCGATAGGCGTAAGGAAGTTCACTGATGCTTGTGTGGGGCTTGTGCCTCTTCTCCTGTTCTAAACGCTCGAAATATGGGTTCGGCGGGAGCAGGTCTTCGGGTGCTGGGTACTGCTGTTCAGGAAGGGTTTGAAAAGGCAACTCAGGGGGGGAGTAAGCTGTTGGACTGCTGTAGGCATGAATTTCCGGGGGTGGCGGGAATTGATCGATCATGTCACGATCAAGAAAAGAAGGTGTGCGATGGAGTGCCTGGGTATGGAGTTCGTTGCCAAGATGACCATCGTTATTGTGCTCCCTTCTAGACTGATCTGTGCCTTCGTGGTATCGAATGGTTTCTGGTGAGATGTCGACGAGTAGATGTATGTCAGACGTTTTCAAGGGCTGTATGCCTCGATACACTGGTCGAGATCGTTGCGAGTGAACAGTATCGCTTGAGCTCCGGAATGGCATTGACTGAGAATGACGCAGGCTATTCCTGCGCGCAGCCTTGTTCAAAGAAGAGTTAGGTGTCGGGACACGCGATCTAGAATGCAAGTGGCACTTTGTAAGGATCCAAACCAAAAACGGACAAAAAGAAAGCAAAAACAGACTTTTTCTTGAACATCGTGCGCATCCTGCGAAAGTGATCCATGATGGAGCACGCCACCTTGAATGATTTGGAACGATGGGATAAGGGGAGAGGGGGAGGCGAGCAGAGGAGTTGGTCGTGAATGGAGAAGCCGGGTATCGAGCGACCTTTGGTCTGTCTTTATAGGCACAAAGCGGAAGGGGGCCGAGATCCAAAGTTACCGTGGCCACATAATCCCATTGTCCCGCCGAGTTTTGAGGAGCTCTAAAGGTCCGAAATTGGCAGAACGTCCGAGAGAGCCACGGGGGATGTTGTCCTCCGCTCAAATTCCAACAGCGAAAATCGGTTGGGGGAGGGGCGTTTGGAGCCAAGTCAACACAGCATTTGACTAGATATTAGGATAATACACGTTTTCAGTGGCTTATTTAGACGGCCTCGATGCAGAGAGCTGTTCCGAATCATGGCAAAGTCATGTTATCTTGATCAGGCTCGAACACGATGCGGAAAGCTCAATGGTGATTGGCTGTCGCCCAAGAGGGCTATGCTCCCACGCGAGACCACTCCTCATAATGTTGAGGGCAAAGGGTATCGCCTCAGATAATTCGTCTGCCCCAGCGCTTCGAGTTCTTCGCCGGAATGCCATGGTTCGATGCCCATTTTACGATTTGCGGACCGGGAAACCTCGGGAAACAATCCGGCAACGTGTTCACAAATTACGCAGTTAAAGAAGTGTCAAGTACCGTAACACCTCTCCGCAACCTTGGCAAGGATCTTATCGCGACGAGTCTAGATCTTTGGCTGATGGCTGGCATTCGCGCTGACAGGAAGAAATTGAGGAATTGAGGAGAAAAATGCATATTTCATTAGTATTTATGATTATTTACTGGCGCGGCAAAACCCGTCTATTCTGCCGAGTAACTTTGTCCAGTTTGCGACGTGCGTTAACCTCTGGCTTCTCAAAAACTCCTTGTGGTTTTCCATTGAAGTCACCTTCAATTGAGCAATGACCTGCAAATATGAATGTGCCGATGGATACTGGCTGCCAACCGTCTTTGAATCATGACGGTTGTGTCACAGTTTGGCCCAGGTGCCAGGCACCCCAAAATGCGCCACAGTCGCAAACGCCAGGATTAAGAAATGTTGTAAAGCCGAATGCAGGGCTGGTTTTTGCCCACTCTCTCAGCACTTTCAACAAACTGATGGCTTCGACATCTGGACCACCGACAGAAGATGGTGCTAGCGGTCTCCTACGCAAACTCAGTCGGTCCCTTTCTCGACGCCGGCGACCACGCCCCGTTCCACCGACTGCCCAGGAGGTCTTCTCCCTCAGTGACATGGGCCCAAATTTTGAAAAACCACAAGCCACAGCATCAAACTCAGACGATAGCACTCTCAGTTTGGTGCGTAGATTGAGCAGGTCTGTTTCTCGACGGCGAGAGCCATCCAAGAAAGCCACCCTCGAAGCCACATCGTCTGACACAGGCCACCTATCACCTCATGCGGCTGAAGCTCAGCCTGGCTTGATACGCAGGCTCAGTCGCTCAATCTCTCGCAGACGAGCGCCATCTAGGATCGTTCCACCGAAGGAGATGGTGTCGATTTTCCCAGATGAAATTTTGGTGGAAATAGCTCAACGGACATCATCCCTTTCTTCCATTGCCGCCATGGCCTTGACGGTGCGTCTTTCCCCCTCTTTCGATTGAGCAGAAAGACTAAGACCTGAAATAGTGTCAACACATACGCCATCTACTGTCATCCCTACTCTATCACTCGGTCCATCTGCGATCAGGAGACGAATCCAAGCACACTCTGCAATTTTTTCTCCGCAACCCACGTGTGGCCCACTACGTTCGTCGACTGATAATCTGGCCAAATCAACGTGTGTTTGTGCGGAGGGAGGGGTGTAAAGTGGAGCAATGGATATGTGAACGGGTGCAGTCCTTGGCGGAACGGGGCGTTCTTTTCAATCTGAACACGTTCGAGTGGAAAGGCGTTACGGTCCCACCTGATGCTATGTGGTCTGCTCTGGCAGCTGGGTGAGTTGTTCGCTGTGTCTCCGATACCTCCAGGATTAGATCCTGATTAAGCTTGGCCCAAGCTGCTCGCGATTGAAATCCATCATGTTGAGAGTGGACTCGCCAAAACGCGATTTTGTAACTTTCCGTGCTCGGGAGGTGAGCAATACTGTCGACGGCAAGACGTATGATGATGACGAGTGACCGCGTCACATAGCTGTATTCGTTCTCCAATCTCGAGCGCTTCGCTCTGATCTGTGATGCTCCTTGTACAGGTACCACCTTCCTGAACTTGAAAACTGGACCCCGTCACTGAACATCCCAAAGACGACTTTCACTCCCTCCTCGCAGATATGCTCATTGATCGTTGCCCCGATCTTATGGACCTGGCATTATCTTTTGGTGGGGATTCCTTGACAAGAATTCTCGCCGCCCGCTGGAACCGTCTGCGACGAATCACTGTGCGCCACATTACTGACCTGGATGGGTTCATCGACTTCGTCCGGGCTCATCCAACATTACGCAGCATATCCTCTCAATTTGGATCCTGGATGGAGCACATACCCCCCGGAGGCAGCTCGTTTCCCAACTTGACGTCCTGGGGGACACGAGGATGGTCTCAGCATACTAATGATCCTCACATCCTATTTCCCAATATCTCTCACATTGACTTCAGCCACGACCCTTTCGTCTGCCGTACATGGGTCTCCAACTCGATTTGTCGCAAGCTTGGGCGCTTCAAATCGCTTACGTCCCTTAGGTTGCAAGTGCCGCCGAGACGGGAGGAACTAGACTGTTTTCGACGAATGGTGGAGTCATGCTCTAAACTCTCGAACCTGGACATCTTTGTGGCTGTACCATGTCAGATGGTGAGTAAAAGTCCTTCCTACTGTTCCGTTTTGGTGTTGGGCTGAATTTGTCGTGCCGCGTGGCTCAGAACATTCTCTTGGCTTGCCTCGAGAACGCCAGAGAATTGCGATCACTTACTGTGGTCAAGGTGTCGCGGTTCATACCCGAAAATGTTACTAAGAGCGTCGTGGAGTGGCTTAGTTATGGCAGGAAAATGAGCGAGATAACCGTGAAGCATGTCCAACCTTGGCAACCATGTTATAAGAGGTTGGTCCTGAACGAAGAGCTGGTCTATCGGACCTGTGGCGCCAATGCCGATGGGGATACGCTGTTGGATGTGATTGAAATAAAATATCGAAACCAGAGCAGAGAGGTAAACAAGACAAGTAAATTGATCATCTCCAGAGAATGGTGCTTCGTATGAGTAGTTTGTTGTGTAGCTATTTTTTACCTGAGTCAGATCTATGTAACCCTCTTCATGTTGTATTGCTGAGCAACGACTTGGTCATGGCCCTGGCTTTCTCATTGACATTTCAACCCGAGCACCAGCCGAGTTCACACAAAGCGTCGGGTGGTGTAGCATCATGAGCTATAAACGGATGCTATCCCGGAGATGCAACACGATTCTAACACACGGGTGTCCTCCGCTGTAGCTGGGGTTTTGGACTTATCTGATTGACGCCGGGCGTATACCCGAGCGCAATCTATCAATCTTGCATTGTTCTCAAGTCGCGGGGCTTGTTCATTGAGCCAGGTGATTCATGGTTGAGAACGTGTGGCCCATTTTGAGGGTAACACCGCGGGACTCGTGATGATTGTTTCAGGGATGCGGACTTGCAGGGGGTAGAGACGATGGAGGTTGAGGTCATATCTAGCACGAGAAGCTCATCGATATGAGCAACGAGGCAGAAGTCTGCAAGATAATCACGAAAAACGCGACTGGCTCAGTGAGATTCTTGGAATGATCGGTGATCGAGATGATGATCGAAAGAAGCATGCTGACGTAACATCACCATTGTTCGCGACTCCGACAAGTTCAACTGGCCAGGAACGTGTTGGGTTTTCCCGAAATCTCATGACAAGACACAGCTGCTCAAAATGCCAGCAGCTTCATCTCAGAAAGCGTGTCCCATATCTCTTTTCACAGCCCCCCACTCGAAAAACACGTCGGAAACTTGTGCATTCACCCTCGCCACTTACAACCATGGCTAATTCGACATCCTCAAATCGTTCTCTTGACGAAGAAAGCTCTGACGACTTCGAGACGCCCTCTGCCATTGCTCGTGCCATTGCCGACTCGTCGTATGTCGAACGCCCGGCCCATTATGACGAATATGGAGACACCATGTCAACCTGGAACTCGGAAATGGACGGACCTCTAGTGGACCGAGAAGATTTACCATTCGAAGGCAACAGCTCGATGCAGGGTAGCACAGGGTCAGACGTGGCTACTAGTGAGGATGGGAGTGAGGGACGCCCCATTAAACTTCCTCGAGGTTCGTTGTCCATATGGATTTGAATCCTTCAGTGGCTCACTTATACTGTGTGGCTTTTTAACCCGGGTGGTCAGCCCATGATAGCTTCAGCTTTATTCCTGAGTACTTGAAGACGGGCACGTCTGAGCAAGAAAAAATTCTGGCTCGTGGTCCCTCAAAGATTGCGGTCGACGAACCGAGCCTTGGGCCTGATGGCATCGCAATTTCCATCATACCAACACCAGGCTTAACGGACACTTCAGACCAAAATATCGCCTCGACTTCAGCTGCTGTTGCGGAGCTCCCAGATCAGAATGATACCCCATCTGGTATATATTTGCTCAACATTGCATCACCGAGAATTGTTACTAACTGACCTCCTTGTGGCAGGCGAAAGCAAAATCCCCAATAAGCATAGTAGCAAAGAAAGAGGGCGGTTAACTTCAGGCCCTGGTCACCGTCATCTGAAACAAGCTGCCCCACCAGCCAGTTCAAGTCAATCGGGTGAGGATGGTACTGTTTCTGTAGTACTCCCCCATGACCGAAGCGCTGAATCCCTAATCAAAGCCAGCGGCTCAGGTGCTCAAGGTACTTGTTGCTTCGATCATGCTCTTTTTGTGACTGACTTCTAGTGGTCAGTGTCGCCGGTTGACCACCCAGGTGACCGAGCATTCCGACTTGATACGAGCTCAGTTGGAGATAATTCGAGAAATACACCATCGCCTCCAGGAAATGACTCTTCTCGAAAGGGTATCTCTGATGGTATGCTCCTTCGGCTCATTTGAATAGATTCCAGTGTTTGTGAAGCTGAGCAATACCTGCAGTTTCGAATCAACAAGCCTCCCCAAGTACGGTGTTTTTATTCTGCTACTCTCAGCTTCTACTTATTTCCTTGACTTCGCTCAATCCAAGGGCGTCAGCGCTCACGGGACAGCAGCAGTGAAAAGAAGAGTACGCATTGATTAATGTTTCGCGTTGTCGCTACATGCTGATCATTCTTATTCGACAACAACACATAGGTTCAAAGTCACCCCGGCCGCCTTCACGCGGTTCCTCTACTCATAGTGCTGTGAGTTTTGGAGACGTGGTAACGTCAAGCCCTCGTAAGTCGACTTCGAGTACGTCGAACTCTGTTCTCAGCGCTTCCGTGCTGAGATCTTCCTTTCATTACAGGTTCCACGAGCGCTGAAGCTGGTCAAATTGCTAATTTGAAGCTTGAGTTGCGTTTCCAATCGAAGGAGTTGGAAACGATGAAGAGTCTCCTCGATGAAGCAAGACGGGAGAGGGAGAGGGTGGAAACGAGATATGAGAGCTTGTTGGCGGAGGCACGGAAGGACAAGGAGAAAATGGAAGCGAAATATGAGGGCTCGTTGGCGGAGGCGCGGAAGGACAAAGAGGCCTTAAACGCCCAGCTGAAGCAACTCTGGGGACTCATCAACGCGAAAACACCTTGATTAAGACGGTGATAGCTACTCTTGCCAACTGTGATAGGCCATTGTGCGCTATGCGTTCTGCTCTACAATCTACAAGTTTTGGATGACACGAACGATATTGGTGATATCGTGATCTAGGCGCTCATAGGACTGCAATAAGTCTGGTTCGACTCTGATGACAGCCGGCACTTTGGGAAATTCGGGTACACAGGCGATGTCAAATCAGGTATCCTCTCAGTTGACAACGCGGTACAAGGCTCGAGCGCGTTCAGAAAGCAGCTTAATATGACAGGTAGGTTTGCTAGGTTTGTGTTGTTCGCGGCAAACGCGGGTTCCGAAGGTAAGGTGTGTTTTTTGAGGCCTCTGCCAAACAATCCTCTTCCAGGGAAATGATTATCACTTATTGATCATTTGACCAAACTTTTCCTCCGTCGTCATTGCCAGGTCTCGTGGTTGTGACGAATGCCTTCACATGCAGGGGAAGTTTATAAACTGGGTGCCTTTGGAGACATTCCAATCTTCACCGTAAGTGCTCCGCACCTTTTCTTCATCTTTGTCTTCACCTAACGAAAACGCGGTCAGCCGCTTCTCCTGATGACCAGTTTTTCATCCAGCACACGAAATTCCTTTCGCAAAAGTTTGGTCTCCTAATTCGGATTGAAGAACTTCGCCTCGATCATGAAAGCGAGTGCTTATAGTATTTGAGGGGACCTCAGCATACAACTCACTCACATTCATAATGGAAACGAACGGCTGTGGTGTGGCGATGTGGCGAGCAGGGTCGCACAGAGTGCCATGCGTG
>CEMH01203173.1:0-11216 GCA_001179725.1 Macrocystidia cucumis | reverse complement strand
ACTTGCTAATGACCTCAACACTCACCCCTCGTCGTTCGCGAAAACTCAAGCGACGGTTCTCCTCAGCCTCTTCTGGTAAATGGGGAAGCTTTGCAGGGCGTCAAGGCTCTCTCAGTCCCCCATCGAGCGCAGCAACAGCGCCACTTTCACTTCTCCGCACTGCGCTTGCGGATAGCTCCCCAGATGGTGGAGACAGCGATCCAGGACCTTCAGGGGTTTCAAACACTCTCATATACAGTCAAAGAGAGCCTCGGCCGATGACTTACGCTTCGTTGCCACCGACGCCGATATCACCCTCCCTTCCGGCGCGACCGTTGAGGTCCGTCTCGCCTGTGTCACCTCTCTCGCCATTATCGCCAACGTCAGAAGACTTGATTCCACCACCTGCACCACCGTTCTCGCTATGGGACTACCTTCGTGAAGAACTGCTTGCAACCGACTTTGACTCGCACCAGGAATTAAAGTGGGAACGTGTCAGCAACTTTTTGAGCATCCCTTTGGCAATGGAGAAGGTTGGTTTTCTCCTTCATTAACAAGATTACCGCGCCTTTGCTTATTATCTCGCTTTGCAGATCATTGGTTTTGGTTTCATCCTTTGCTTCGACTCGTTCCTGTACACATTCACCATTCTACCCATCCGGTTCCTCCTCGCTTTTTTTCGCTTTGTCTCGAATATGTTTCGCCGGTCTGCACCACCACTACCCCCATCTCAAAAAGCCGACATCCTGCGCACTCTACTTCTCATCGCCTCTATCGCACTTTTAAATCCATTGACCGATGCAAGCAAGATTTATCACACAATTCGAGGGCAAGACACCATCAAGCTTTATGTTATTTTCAACGCTCTAGAGGTCTGTCTCTACTTATGTCTTGGCAGCATTCGTGGTGTGTATAAAAATTAACGGAACACAGATTGCAGACCGGCTTTGCGCGTCGATCGGGCAAGATATTCTGGACTCTTTGTTCTCACGTTCGACGTTGGAACCTCTTTCACATCGGATGCCAGTGACGACTGATACGTTCCGACCATTCCTTTTCTTCTTCCTCGCAACTTTATATAACGGTTGAGTGGGTTTCTTTGGGACCTTGAATCTTGCGTTCTGAAAACTTGTCCAGTGGCACATGCACTCGTGATGGTCTATCAGTTGATAGCGTTGAACGTGGCTATCAACTCTTATGATCACGCGCTCTTGACTCTCCTTGTATCAAATCAGTTTGTGGAGATCAAAGGGAGCGTATTCAAGAAGTTTGAAAAGGATTCTCTCTTTCAAATAACCTGTGCAGGTGAGCGTGACGGTGCCACTCCTCAAAGGTTGGTTGATTGACCATGTTGGTGCTGCAAGATATTGTAGAACGTTTTACCCTTGCTCTGATGCTCTGCGTGGTCGCGTTTCGAAATCTTATCGAACTCAGCGGATCCGAGTTTGATTTTTCAGGCGGATTTGTCCTTCCGAAGAGTTTTGGCTGGTTTCGTGGCAACAACGTTCTGTGGACTATCTCATATGTGAGCTGCCCCTCCAATACTTGATGATTTACCTCAGCATCAGAACACTGATGAGACTTTTTAGCCTGTTCTGACAGTGATGATTTCTGAAATGCTCGTGGATTGGTTGAAACACGCGTTCATCACCAAATTCAATCACATCAGACCATCGGTGTATGAACGTTTCACTGATGTGCTTTGTCGAGACCTGGCGAGTGGAAGCGCTGTTGGTAGACGTGGTGCACGCAAAGTGAAATTCCTTTTTCTTTCTCTCTTCAAATTCGTGTTTTCGAGACCCCACCATCACTGACTTACATTTGTGATTTCCAGCATACGTATGTTGATCAATCGCCTCTGGTCGCTCGGCGACTTGGATTTGCTTCTCTTCCATTGGCCGTACTCGCCATCCTAATTGGTTCGCAATCAATCAGCCTCATGTTCGCCATTCACTCGGACGGAACCTCCCCCTGGACGGTGCCCTCTTCTTTGTCCCGCGGTGAGATCACGCATTATGCCAAGTGGGTGATAATGGGAGTGTTGTTCTGGGTGTGGTGAGTGGCCACCTTCGGACGAACAAGTTGTGTTTGTTGACTTTTGACGGTGATGTGCATCAGCTTTTTGGTGATCAAAGTCATCATGGGTGTCAACTTGGTCAGCTATGCGACGAGAAGAAGGGCGGGGATGGAGGCTCGGGAGTTTGACGATTCCGTGAATGATTTCGGGAGGAATCCTATCGGGGAGGGGAAAGAAGAGCAGGTTTGTCACGAGTTTCTTTAATCTCCCCCTTCACTTCGTGACCCGTTTTTTGCAGATATACAACAAAGAACTAAAGACGTTGCTTGATAATCGTCGGGATGACGCCGTTCCACACGCTGAAATCGGCGAACGACCCCCGAACGAACAAGGAGCAAAACGAGGAAGGGTGAAATTGGAGGATCTGACGAGGTACACCATGGTCAAGAGGATCTGGTGATCCGCTCTGCTCCCATTCCCCCACTTATAGACTTCGTAACTTATATATCTTACGCGCTTGTGCTTTGTGCTTTGAGGAAATCAAACGAAAAAAAAGAAGAATCGCATCACGATCAATGAGTGAATTGGGATGAAATGGCGGTCAGCCAGGTGGTTCACAAATGAGGGGAGTGGATTGTGCAATAGAAAGTGGGCTAGGGTAAGAGAAACCGTGCTAGGAAACGAGGTCGTGTATGTATGAGAGGTAGCGCGGCGGGCGACAATAGTCTTACAACAACGTTAGGGGGTAAAGGAGTGTGCGTATGCGACGGCGTCATCTCGTGAAAGGAAGAAACACGAAAATCAAAGGGAGAATCAAAAGGTCAAAAGTCGAAGAAGGGAGTATGTACGAATGAACGAGGAGGAGGGGAAGAAGGGAAGCGGTATACAACAAATTACAGGGAAGAAAGAAAGGAACAAGAAAGGTAGAAAGGAGGAGAGGGGGAAGAAAGAGTAAGAGTGAAAAAAAAGGGGGAAAGGGATCAGAGCCTCTGGCGGTTCTTGTCCTGACGATCGGATCCGGTACTTGGACCTACGATCATTTGACCACGGGCAAGTGGAGAGGGTGACGAGGGTGCCCTCCTTCGCCTCCCACTGGGCACAGGCGCGAGAATGATTTGGCCCACCTCTGCGACATGATAGTGTTTCTGGTGCACCGGCGAAGGTACAGAAACCAATTTCGCCCTGGAGGGACTCTCGAGAGGTCCAATGGAGGGGGACTTAGGGTACATTTCATTGTCCGAGATGTGGTCCCGTCGGTGCTGGTCCTGGGGGTGAGGCTGGTGTACCCGAGAAGGCACGGATGTCAGTCGCACCCTTTGCTGTTGCTGCTGCTGTCGATCGCCAGAAGGGGTAGATATCATCCGTGTCCTCTGGTGTGGCTGTTGCTGATCATGTAAAGGGGTCGACATCAACCGTGTTCTCTGCTGCGGTTGGTGCTGCAACTGCGCCCTCTGTGGCTGTTGTTGCTGAACGTGTGAAGGAGAAGACATCAGACGCATCCTTGGAACATCCTCCATCAGTGCAGCATTGGCGTATTTCGGGTGTAACACAGCAGAATCACTGTAGTACGAATAAGACGCCTCGCTCCTCGGTGGTGCGGAAGCATCGCTCTTGTTTCGAGGCCGAACGGGATTGACGAGGGACTGAGCAGTCTCTCTTGGAACGGTCCGGTGTGGCGCAGGTCCCGCTTTGGGTGACGTGTTTACTCCGAGACTCTTAGTCGACATGTTTCCGTGCTGCATGTCGTACATAGGTAGAGGACGGTTGACGTGACCGCGTCGTGCACGGACTTCGGGAACAGTTGTTGACCGAGGCGGCTCATTTGATCTGTGGTTGGCATTCGAGCTGCCAGTGGAGTATCCTGGAACGATGGTGTCGGCGTGCGGAGAGAGCTGTGGGTGCGGCTGGGTTCTTCGAGGAGTAGTTGGAGGAGACCGATGGGATGAAGAAGGTGACGATGGAGGCGTCGTCGCGGCAAGCGTGGGATAGGCCGAAGGTGTGGGGCGTGAGTATGAGGTGGTGGAGGAGCTCCGCTGCAACGTGGGCTGGCGATAGGCGTAAGGAAGTTCACTGATGCTTGTGTGGGGCTTGTGCCTCTTCTCCTGTTCTAAACGCTCGAAATATGGGTTCGGCGGGAGCAGGTCTTCGGGTGCTGGGTACTGCTGTTCAGGAAGGGTTTGAAAAGGCAACTCAGGGGGGGAGTAAGCTGTTGGACTGCTGTAGGCATGAATTTCCGGGGGTGGCGGGAATTGATCGATCATGTCACGATCAAGAAAAGAAGGTGTGCGATGGAGTGCCTGGGTATGGAGTTCGTTGCCAAGATGACCATCGTTATTGTGCTCCCTTCTAGACTGATCTGTGCCTTCGTGGTATCGAATGGTTTCTGGTGAGATGTCGACGAGTAGATGTATGTCAGACGTTTTCAAGGGCTGTATGCCTCGATACACTGGTCGAGATCGTTGCGAGTGAACAGTATCGCTTGAGCTCCGGAATGGCATTGACTGAGAATGACGCAGGCTATTCCTGCGCGCAGCCTTGTTCAAAGAAGAGTTAGGTGTCGGGACACGCGATCTAGAATGCAAGTGGCACTTTGTAAGGATCCAAACCAAAAACGGACAAAAAGAAAGCAAAAACAGACTTTTTCTTGAACATCGTGCGCATCCTGCGAAAGTGATCCATGATGGAGCACGCCACCTTGAATGATTTGGAACGATGGGATAAGGGGAGAGGGGGAGGCGAGCAGAGGAGTTGGTCGTGAATGGAGAAGCCGGGTATCGAGCGACCTTTGGTCTGTCTTTATAGGCACAAAGCGGAAGGGGGCCGAGATCCAAAGTTACCGTGGCCACATAATCCCATTGTCCCGCCGAGTTTTGAGGAGCTCTAAAGGTCCGAAATTGGCAGAACGTCCGAGAGAGCCACGGGGGATGTTGTCCTCCGCTCAAATTCCAACAGCGAAAATCGGTTGGGGGAGGGGCGTTTGGAGCCAAGTCAACACAGCATTTGACTAGATATTAGGATAATACACGTTTTCAGTGGCTTATTTAGACGGCCTCGATGCAGAGAGCTGTTCCGAATCATGGCAAAGTCATGTTATCTTGATCAGGCTCGAACACGATGCGGAAAGCTCAATGGTGATTGGCTGTCGCCCAAGAGGGCTATGCTCCCACGCGAGACCACTCCTCATAATGTTGAGGGCAAAGGGTATCGCCTCAGATAATTCGTCTGCCCCAGCGCTTCGAGTTCTTCGCCGGAATGCCATGGTTCGATGCCCATTTTACGATTTGCGGACCGGGAAACCTCGGGAAACAATCCGGCAACGTGTTCACAAATTACGCAGTTAAAGAAGTGTCAAGTACCGTAACACCTCTCCGCAACCTTGGCAAGGATCTTATCGCGACGAGTCTAGATCTTTGGCTGATGGCTGGCATTCGCGCTGACAGGAAGAAATTGAGGAATTGAGGAGAAAAATGCATATTTCATTAGTATTTATGATTATTTACTGGCGCGGCAAAACCCGTCTATTCTGCCGAGTAACTTTGTCCAGTTTGCGACGTGCGTTAACCTCTGGCTTCTCAAAAACTCCTTGTGGTTTTCCATTGAAGTCACCTTCAATTGAGCAATGACCTGCAAATATGAATGTGCCGATGGATACTGGCTGCCAACCGTCTTTGAATCATGACGGTTGTGTCACAGTTTGGCCCAGGTGCCAGGCACCCCAAAATGCGCCACAGTCGCAAACGCCAGGATTAAGAAATGTTGTAAAGCCGAATGCAGGGCTGGTTTTTGCCCACTCTCTCAGCACTTTCAACAAACTGATGGCTTCGACATCTGGACCACCGACAGAAGATGGTGCTAGCGGTCTCCTACGCAAACTCAGTCGGTCCCTTTCTCGACGCCGGCGACCACGCCCCGTTCCACCGACTGCCCAGGAGGTCTTCTCCCTCAGTGACATGGGCCCAAATTTTGAAAAACCACAAGCCACAGCATCAAACTCAGACGATAGCACTCTCAGTTTGGTGCGTAGATTGAGCAGGTCTGTTTCTCGACGGCGAGAGCCATCCAAGAAAGCCACCCTCGAAGCCACATCGTCTGACACAGGCCACCTATCACCTCATGCGGCTGAAGCTCAGCCTGGCTTGATACGCAGGCTCAGTCGCTCAATCTCTCGCAGACGAGCGCCATCTAGGATCGTTCCACCGAAGGAGATGGTGTCGATTTTCCCAGATGAAATTTTGGTGGAAATAGCTCAACGGACATCATCCCTTTCTTCCATTGCCGCCATGGCCTTGACGGTGCGTCTTTCCCCCTCTTTCGATTGAGCAGAAAGACTAAGACCTGAAATAGTGTCAACACATACGCCATCTACTGTCATCCCTACTCTATCACTCGGTCCATCTGCGATCAGGAGACGAATCCAAGCACACTCTGCAATTTTTTCTCCGCAACCCACGTGTGGCCCACTACGTTCGTCGACTGATAATCTGGCCAAATCAACGTGTGTTTGTGCGGAGGGAGGGGTGTAAAGTGGAGCAATGGATATGTGAACGGGTGCAGTCCTTGGCGGAACGGGGCGTTCTTTTCAATCTGAACACGTTCGAGTGGAAAGGCGTTACGGTCCCACCTGATGCTATGTGGTCTGCTCTGGCAGCTGGGTGAGTTGTTCGCTGTGTCTCCGATACCTCCAGGATTAGATCCTGATTAAGCTTGGCCCAAGCTGCTCGCGATTGAAATCCATCATGTTGAGAGTGGACTCGCCAAAACGCGATTTTGTAACTTTCCGTGCTCGGGAGGTGAGCAATACTGTCGACGGCAAGACGTATGATGATGACGAGTGACCGCGTCACATAGCTGTATTCGTTCTCCAATCTCGAGCGCTTCGCTCTGATCTGTGATGCTCCTTGTACAGGTACCACCTTCCTGAACTTGAAAACTGGACCCCGTCACTGAACATCCCAAAGACGACTTTCACTCCCTCCTCGCAGATATGCTCATTGATCGTTGCCCCGATCTTATGGACCTGGCATTATCTTTTGGTGGGGATTCCTTGACAAGAATTCTCGCCGCCCGCTGGAACCGTCTGCGACGAATCACTGTGCGCCACATTACTGACCTGGATGGGTTCATCGACTTCGTCCGGGCTCATCCAACATTACGCAGCATATCCTCTCAATTTGGATCCTGGATGGAGCACATACCCCCCGGAGGCAGCTCGTTTCCCAACTTGACGTCCTGGGGGACACGAGGATGGTCTCAGCATACTAATGATCCTCACATCCTATTTCCCAATATCTCTCACATTGACTTCAGCCACGACCCTTTCGTCTGCCGTACATGGGTCTCCAACTCGATTTGTCGCAAGCTTGGGCGCTTCAAATCGCTTACGTCCCTTAGGTTGCAAGTGCCGCCGAGACGGGAGGAACTAGACTGTTTTCGACGAATGGTGGAGTCATGCTCTAAACTCTCGAACCTGGACATCTTTGTGGCTGTACCATGTCAGATGGTGAGTAAAAGTCCTTCCTACTGTTCCGTTTTGGTGTTGGGCTGAATTTGTCGTGCCGCGTGGCTCAGAACATTCTCTTGGCTTGCCTCGAGAACGCCAGAGAATTGCGATCACTTACTGTGGTCAAGGTGTCGCGGTTCATACCCGAAAATGTTACTAAGAGCGTCGTGGAGTGGCTTAGTTATGGCAGGAAAATGAGCGAGATAACCGTGAAGCATGTCCAACCTTGGCAACCATGTTATAAGAGGTTGGTCCTGAACGAAGAGCTGGTCTATCGGACCTGTGGCGCCAATGCCGATGGGGATACGCTGTTGGATGTGATTGAAATAAAATATCGAAACCAGAGCAGAGAGGTAAACAAGACAAGTAAATTGATCATCTCCAGAGAATGGTGCTTCGTATGAGTAGTTTGTTGTGTAGCTATCTTTTACCTAAGTCAGATTTATGTAACCCTCTTCATGTTGTACTGCTGAGCAACGACTTAGTCATGGTCCTGGATTTCTCATTGACATTTTAACCCGGGCACCAGCCGAGTTTACACAAAGTGTCGGGTGGTGTAGCATCCCGCTTCGGAACGTGCTAGCCGCACTGATGATGAGGTATAAACGGATGCTATCCCGGAGATGCAACACGATTCTAACACACGGGTGTCCTCCGCTGTAGCTGGGGTTTTGGACTTATCTGATTGACGCCGGGCGTATACCCGAGCGCAATCTATCAATCTTGCATTGTTCTCAAGTCGCGGGGCTTGTTCATTGAGCCAGGTGATTCATGGTTGAGAACGTGTGGCCCATTTTGAGGGTAACACCGCGGGACTCGTGATGATTGTTTCAGGGATGCGGACTTGCAGGGGGTAGAGACGATGGAGGTTGAGGTCATATCTAGCACGAGAAGCTCATCGATATGAGCAACGAGGCAGAAGTCTGCAAGATAATCACGAAAAACGCGACTGGCTCAGTGAGATTCTTGGAATGATCGGTGATCGAGATGATGATCGAAAGAAGCATGCTGACGTAACATCACCATTGTTCGCGACTCCGACAAGTTCAACTGGCCAGGAACGTGTTGGGTTTTCCCGAAATCTCATGACAAGACACAGCTGCTCAAAATGCCAGCAGCTTCATCTCAGAAAGCGTGTCCCATATCTCTTTTCACAGCCCCCCACTCGAAAAACACGTCGGAAACTTGTGCATTCACCCTCGCCACTTACAACCATGGCTAATTCGACATCCTCAAATCGTTCTCTTGACGAAGAAAGCTCTGACGACTTCGAGACGCCCTCTGCCATTGCTCGTGCCATTGCCGACTCGTCGTATGTCGAACGCCCGGCCCATTATGACGAATATGGAGACACCATGTCAACCTGGAACTCGGAAATGGACGGACCTCTAGTGGACCGAGAAGATTTACCATTCGAAGGCAACAGCTCGATGCAGGGTAGCACAGGGTCAGACGTGGCTACTAGTGAGGATGGGAGTGAGGGACGCCCCATTAAACTTCCTCGAGGTTCGTTGTCCATATGGATTTGAATCCTTCAGTGGCTCACTTATACTGTGTGGCTTTTTAACCCGGGTGGTCAGCCCATGATAGCTTCAGCTTTATTCCTGAGTACTTGAAGACGGGCACGTCTGAGCAAGAAAAAATTCTGGCTCGTGGTCCCTCAAAGATTGCGGTCGACGAACCGAGCCTTGGGCCTGATGGCATCGCAATTTCCATCATACCAACACCAGGCTTAACGGACACTTCAGACCAAAATATCGCCTCGACTTCAGCTGCTGTTGCGGAGCTCCCAGATCAGAATGATACCCCATCTGGTATATATTTGCTCAACATTGCATCACCGAGAATTGTTACTAACTGACCTCCTTGTGGCAGGCGAAAGCAAAATCCCCAATAAGCATAGTAGCAAAGAAAGAGGGCGGTTAACTTCAGGCCCTGGTCACCGTCATCTGAAACAAGCTGCCCCACCAGCCAGTTCAAGTCAATCGGGTGAGGATGGTACTGTTTCTGTAGTACTCCCCCATGACCGAAGCGCTGAATCCCTAATCAAAGCCAGCGGCTCAGGTGCTCAAGGTACTTGTTGCTTCGATCATGCTCTTTTTGTGACTGACTTCTAGTGGTCAGTGTCGCCGGTTGACCACCCAGGTGACCGAGCATTCCGACTTGATACGAGCTCAGTTGGAGATAATTCGAGAAATACACCATCGCCTCCAGGAAATGACTCTTCTCGAAAGGGTATCTCTGATGGTATGCTCCTTCGGCTCATTTGAATAGATTCCAGTGTTTGTGAAGCTGAGCAATACCTGCAGTTTCGAATCAACAAGCCTCCCCAAGTACGGTGTTTTTATTCTGCTACTCTCAGCTTCTACTTATTTCCTTGACTTCGCTCAATCCAAGGGCGTCAGCGCTCACGGGACAGCAGCAGTGAAAAGAAGAGTACGCATTGATTAATGTTTCGCGTTGTCGCTACATGCTGATCATTCTTATTCGACAACAACACATAGGTTCAAAGTCACCCCGGCCGCCTTCACGCGGTTCCTCTACTCATAGTGCTGTGAGTTTTGGAGACGTGGTAACGTCAAGCCCTCGTAAGTCGACTTCGAGTACGTCGAACTCTGTTCTCAGCGCTTCCGTGCTGAGATCTTCCTTTCATTACAGGTTCCACGAGCGCTGAAGCTGGTCAAATTGCTAATTTGAAGCTTGAGTTGCGTTTCCAATCGAAGGAGTTGGAAACGATGAAGAGTCTCCTCGATGAAGCAAGACGGGAGAGGGAGAGGGTGGAAACGAGATATGAGAGCTTGTTGGCGGAGGCACGGAAGGACAAGGAGAAAATGGAAGCGAAATATGAGGGCTCGTTGGCGGAGGCGCGGAAGGACAAAGAGGCCTTAAACGCCCAGCTGAAGCAACTCTGGGGACTCATCAACGCGAAAACACCTTGATTAAGACGGTGATAGCTACTCTTGCCAACTGTGATAGGCCATTGTGCGCTATGCGTTCTGCTCTACAATCTACAAGTTTTGGATGACACGAACGATATTGGTGATATCGTGATCTAGGCGCTCATAGGACTGCAATAAGTCTGGTTCGACTCTGATGACAGCCGGCACTTTGGGAAATTCGGGTACACAGGCGATGTCAAATCAGGTATCCTCTCAGTTGACAACGCGGTACAAGGCTCGAGCGCGTTCAGAAAGCAGCTTAATATGACAGGTAGGTTTGCTAGGTTTGTGTTGTTCGCGGCAAACGCGGGTTCCGAAGGTAAGGTGTGTTTTTTGAGGCCTCTGCCAAACAATCCTCTTCCAGGGAAATGATTATCACTTATTGATCATTTGACCAAACTTTTCCTCCGTCGTCATTGCCAGGTCTCGTGGTTGTGACGAATGCCTTCACATGCAGGGGAAGTTTATAAACTGGGTGCCTTTGGAGACATTCCAATCTTCACCGTAAGTGCTCCGCACCTTTTCTTCATCTTTGTCTTCACCTAACGAAAACGCGGTCAGCCGCTTCTCCTGATGACCAGTTTTTCATCCAGCACACGAAATTCCTTTCGCAAAAGTTTGGTCTCCTAATTCGGATTGAAGAACTTCGCCTCGATCATGAAAGCGAGTGCTTATAGTATTTGAGGGGACCTCAGCATACAACTCACTCACATTCATAATGGAAACGAACGGCTGTGGTGTGGCGATGTGGCGAGCAGGGTCGCACAGAGTGCCATGCGTG
>CEMH01203172.1:0-10139 GCA_001179725.1 Macrocystidia cucumis | reverse complement strand
ACAGATACGCTCTGACTTTACGCATCATGCTAGCCAATCTCCGACGAAAAGTAGGGTTCGCAAGTGGAATCAATACCCCCATTCCCAACATGCCACCTCCTTCGTTCGCCGAAGGCATGATCGTCTCCCCTACCTTTGCCGATCCCACTTTACCTGCCCCGTTCACGATGGAAGAGCTCGGTTTTAGTTGGCCCAGCGAGAGGGGCATTTTCAGCCCTTCAGCTATCCCCGTTTGGTTGCAAGAACAGGTGAGCTCCTCATGCCAATCTCTTTTTGTTTTGAGTTTTTGCCAACCGAAACACGCAGAGTCTGGCGGATCTCGGGCTTCCGGTGAACGGCTCAGATGGAGTTTTCTTGCAGATGGCCGGGATTAACGGGTGGACGGGAGAATTTGCTTCTATGCCAGAGGCCTGGTGAATCGTGCTTTGAATCCACCAGTCAAGACGGCAGCTCGTCGTGTAACATATTGTTTTTCTTGTTTTTTTGTCTGCTACAACCATCAGGAGCTGTCAAATGTAAAAGCATATAACCCGATGGCATGCTTGTGGTCCGGTTATCAGGCGACATGATGGACATGGATTCAGCGGGTAAAGCGATTATACGTTCAATGGGAAAAGCAGTACGGATGGTATGATGTTCGAGAAGAGAATCGTCATTACTCGTCGTCTTCTTCCTCGCTCTCCTGTTCTTGCAAGTACTATGAACGCAACAAGCAATTCGTTAGCTGCCAAGGCTGGGGGTGAAATTGGGATTGGTGCTCACCTTTACTAACGCCTCGGTGGCGGCTAGGAAGTGTTGCTTCCCTTGAGGTTTAGCACCCTTTTGATGCCAGTAGATCACAGCTTGGTCCGAAACACAGTCTTTGTTGTACAACACCTGAGTGATATCATATTCAGAATAGGTGAACGCAGTCGAAAGGGCTTGCAGCTGACCTTGAGAATCTGAGGGAAGCTTTTAATGACACGGGTGTCTTCATAACAATACACTTGTACAACATTGATGAGAGCGACTTGTGTCTTGGCGTTGGTACAGAATGGTTCTAGGATAGGCGCAAAGTTCTGACGCATACATGAGCAATGGTTGGATGCTATTTCTCGCGCGAACTCACCGTGATCTCTTTAAGAGCCAGACTCTCGATTTGATCGGGCCGGGCAGTCCAATCGATGGAAGCCATGAGACCTTGCCAAATGCACTGAACCAGTTCAGTGTCAGGGATCGGCATGTTATCTTGTTGAGCCTTGATGGCTGCAATGATCTGCCGGACATCTTCAATTCACCAGTTGTGGGAGAAACCTTGTATCCTGAGATGCCGTACCTGATCAATGGGCTCATCACGTTCATGAAGTTCAGTGAGTTCTTTGACGAGGCTGTCCTTGACAACGACGTATTGTTTCTTGGCCCACCACTCGGCGACTTGGTGAAGGTTCTCTTGTTTGAAGAATTCCTCTACAGCACGGCCACTACGTTTGTTGGGAGGGAAGAATGCAGTCAGGTCTTTGATTCCGCCCTTCTTCAGGGTACTGGACAGATGATCCATAGTCTGATCGACGAGATAGGCGCGGAAAATATGAGCTAGAACATTCATGGAGACATCTGAGGGAAAACGTAGGCTGTAAGTTGAGGTCATGTGCTCGACGGAAAGTAAAATAAATAAATCAGGACAAGCGGGTGCTCACCGTTTTTGACCAGATGATCCTTTGTAAGACTCTGAAGACAAGTCGCGCTGGCGAGGCCTTGGGAGAGCAAGAGGCCGAAGGTGATCGCAAGCTTATCTTTCTGATCTGTGTTCCAACGATTGATATATTGGAAAAGCCCGGGAAGAGCAGATTCTTCCAAAGGTTTTTGGAGATACTTGTATCTATAAATTTAGAGGTTAGGACAAGGTCCGATAGAGGAGGGGGGAAAGGCGTTACCTTCTGATGAGTTTGTTGAGAACCTCTACGTATTTCTTGAGGTCGTCTATCTCGGGGGGCGTTTTCGCATTGAAGATGGTGAATGGAGAATTGGGAGCGCCATCGTCAAAGTAGCTACCACCTGGTTGGAGGAGGCCGCCGACCATGATGATTTCGAAGAGAGCATCGGCATACTTGAGAAATTCAAGAGTGGAGCCAGCTAGAACTAGTTTTGTAGCGAAAAGATCGAAATCTTGGGGTGGAACTGTTTCCAAATACTTGTATAATTGATCTCTGAAGACTGGATGAGGAGTATGAGATGAAGGGAGTGATGGAAAGAAGGGAAATTCTGTACTGGTTGGTTCGTGCTTTGCTTGTGCTTTTACGGCACCCTTTCTTGCTTTAATTCTGACCCCCTGAAGCGAAGGCTTTGTCGCGTTTTGTTGCTGAGACATCCACAGGTTCTCGAAAAATGCTCGAAAACGGGTGGAAAAAAAGACTTGAAGCTTTGAGGATGGCGGTGTTGTGTTACAGTACAGTAAGTGATGATGAGATGATTTCCTCTTTCGGATGTTACCGAGATAGGCAAATAATATGACTGTAACTTGTCGCCATGGTCTGGTCGATGGTCATTGCACTGTTTGCATTGCCACACCAAACCTCTGGACAATTACCCAGCCTTTGCGAGGACAATTCAAACCTATTTCACAACTATAAAATAGAATTCATCGCATCTTAGACAACCTCAACCCCTGACAGCGTCACATTTCCTGTGTCGGAGTACTCATTCATCAACACCCGCTTGAACAGCCACCACATCCACATCCACATCCACATCCACTCCACCTTTGCCTCCTTCCCCCAAACTCTTTCTACATCAACTTTCAACATGGCTCCACGATTTACCGAATCTCCAAATGCGCGTTCAAAATCAATCACTACCGTAGAATGGGACACTCATGGAGTACGCATTTCCTCTTTTCTCCCTTGATTCACTCTCATTTCTACATTTTAGATTTTGAATCGACATTCTACCAACAATTCCGCCTTTCAAGTAGGCCTCTCAGAGGACAAGGGATCCCGGAGAACCATGGAGGACTCTCACTCATTCGTCGTCGACTTTGACGCTATTCGTGGCCAGGGCTTCTTTGCAGTCTTTGATGGTCATGCTGGAAAGCACGCCGCTGAATGGTGTGGCTCTCACTTCCATGAGGTCCGTCTCCCTTCCACTCCACAACATCGTTAACCCCTGACAGTTTCGTGACTCCAGCATCTCCTGGACTGTCTTCACGCGGATCCAACCGTTCCTATACCCGATGTTCTCAACGCCACATTCCATCGTGTCGACGAAAGCCTTTCCAAGATGTGTGAAGAGTCGGATGGAAAGATCCATTCTGGTTGCACTGCTGTTACTGCATTCCTGCGCGTCGAAGACCAACACGGCCAACAATCGTTTCTACCATCATCACCGACAACGTCCTCAGAATCCCAATCCTTGGCACAACGCGACGGAGACGAGTCAGGTGGTTCACCTGACGACGGCCCGTCATCCAGCCCCGATGGCCCAAAGATCCCCAAGGAGAAGAAATCCATCAGCGCCAGCCGGATCAAGAAAGCCTTCAAACACTTTGGAAGTGGCTCAATCTCCGGAAAACTTTCCTCGCTACCCACCACCCCTCGGTCTTCATCCCCTTCCGATAGTCCCAAAGTGCCCGAGGTGACAGTACCTCCTGAATCAGCCAGGAGGGTGCTCTATAGCGCAAACGCCGGAGATGCCCGAGGTGTTTTGTGCCGTGCCGGGAAAGCGATCCGCCTCACGTATGATCATAAAGGATCTGACAAACAAGAAGCGAAACGGATAACGGACGCCGGCGGTTTCGTCATGAGCGGTCGTGTCAACGGGGTGCTAGCCGTGACGCGGAGCCTGGGTGACGCACCCATGAAGGAATTCGTCGTTGGAGCGCCATACACCACAGAGACTGAACTTGCATCAGACGATGAATTCGTCATTCTTGCATGTGATGGGGTGAGTCTTACTTTGTGGATCCTTTTCGGGCTTACCCTGACAAACTCTTGTAGCTTTGGGACGTCATAAACGATCAGAGTGCGGTCGAACTCGTGAGAGACATTCAAGATGCTCAGGAAGCGAGTGCCAAGCTGCTCGAACATGCCCTGTCCCTGCATACCACTGACAACGTGACTGTCCTCGTCGTAAGATTTAAGTCTGGGACCTCCTCGCCTTCTTGAAGTGATATACCAAGCCTTTTATATCTGACGCTAATGGCAAGTCCCCTGTTACCTGACCGATCATTGGGGGAGGATTGCTAATGTGATCGTTTCCTACAGTTGCCACATTTTTGCTTTACGATACGTTTCAATACGCTAAATCCCATACTTTTTGTTGTACCTGTTTGAATTTACAATCTTGGGGGTAAACGGGCTCAGTTCTTTCACGAGGCCGAGGAAAATACAAGTGCGAGTTACCCATAAATTGTTATTGACTTTGCGTTGGTTGCAGGAAATATAAATTTCGTTGCAGCGGTTCTGTCTCGCTCGCTCACTTCGCACTGACTCGATGAGCTACTGACGGGGCTGCTGTTGGAAGGGGTAACTGACGATCGTGAAGAGATTCATATTTTTCTTTCTGAACATCATAATCATGCAGCATGCGAGGTTCAAGCGTCAGACTCTGTTGAGTTGTTTTACATAAGCCACTGATGACGACATGATGATCGTTCATTGCTCTCTGGAAAGCTGGGCGCAAGGTTCACGACCTGAACCCGACCCAAAAAAAATCACTGGAAATCTAGTTACGTTCACCCAAAATTACAAAATATCAGCGGGCGAGGTGGACAGTGGGTAATTACGACGATCAGCTTGACAAACCTGCAATGATCGGCAATCAACCCCCCCTGCCAACCCCCTGCCGCTGCAAGCAGAGCCAAACCAATTAAGCGCTTTGAGTTGAAAGCCGGTGTAACATCTCTCAGCGCTCATCTTCCTCACGTTCTTACTCCCACAGTCACTGCTGCTCGCCCACATATTACTTGCAACTATCTCCTCAAATGTCTAAAGTAGTGGGGCCTCCCATTGAGGATCTCCTTCTCCTGGACGAGAAAACGAACTATGAGTCCGAAAAGGAGCCACTTCTGGACGAAAAGCAGGCTATCGAAATGCCCCTCACAAAGGAATATCCCCCCAAAGAAGGGGAGTTTGCACTTCATACTCATCCCGCCGACTTGAAAGACCTGGAAACGGGTGGACAGCCCGAGATGCGGCGTGCGGTGCTAGACCGTATGGTTCTCGTCGTTTTCCTTGCTCAGGTCAGCTACTCCTACATTTGAATATCAACTATTGTTTTGCCAACTTGATCTCCCAAGGCTTTTGCGTTTTTCGCGCTTTCTGTACACGCCGTCTCTTTCTGGTCGACTGGGCGGTGGTACCGCACCATTAACACTTTTATTATTCCCATTAACTCGTTCGTCCCCTAATCCTTGTTGGGCTGGAGTATCCTTTGCTGAAACATAGGTATCCGTCAGTGACTCACGCTCCTTGACCCTCATTTTTGCTTCCTTTGCGGTCCTTTTTTCCGGCATCGCGTTATCGCTGCCGCGAAAACATGCAGTCAAGATGATGAAAACAACATCAGCACTGATAATCATCTCTCAACTGTAAGATGCTGTTCCCTTGATAATTTGTTCGCCGCTGAAATACCACTCCCGAAATAGCGCTTGGATTGGTTACGACTTTAGCCGTGGAAAAGCAAGTGAGACCTTTCCCTTTTCTCTCTTGCTCACTTAGATCTTGGGTCACTGACGAGGGGGTTTGGTGTAGTGCTTCCAATCTTGAATATCATAGCTCTCTTCGCGCTGGCGTTGCCCTTCCTTCTTCGTGTGAGGCTGATCGCCATGGCATGTTTGCTGCAAATTGCCACTGCGTTCTTGTCCGCAAATAAATTAGATTACCTGGTGACTTTGGGCGCTTTGGCTCTCAAGATTTGCATGACTTGGTGCGCCTTCAGTGGCTTTTCGAAGGCAATGGGAATCTTACTGCCGTTTTGAACAGTATCCTCTTTGTCGCATCATCTGCTACGTGAGTCGGCTCATGGTGCCGATGTGTATCACCTCTGAGCCTGATGATACGACCAAATGTAGCTTCGATCGATGGGCGCCTATGACCTCAGGTATGTATATGCTTGCCTTCAGCTCCTTTGCTCTCTTACCCACAAACTACAAATCAGCCTGCACTTCGACATGCTCCTGGCCTATTGCCATATCCCTTCTCTGCTTTGAAACTTTCAGCTTCATGTGGATCTGCCAAGTGATCGACAATTTGGCGATTTACACAGTCTCTGGCGTTTTCGCCTCGTATTATTTATCTGGCAAAGAACCCTTTTTAGTGAGTCCTTCTGTGAATCCTCTCGGTTTCTCTCAGATTCATCAACTTTCCGCAGGCAGCTTCATGGGATGTCCTCGGCCTAGGATTGAAACAATCCCTGGGTTCCATTGCACTGGGTTCCGTCTTTGTCCCCATCTTCAAGATGATTCTCACTGCTAGTCTATACGCCTACGTGCCCCAAATGAAGAAATTGGACCGTATGGAGCTGCTTGTGTTCTGTTTGAAGCCACTCTCCCCTGACCGTGATCTTCGCAGCCATTCAAGTATATGTGACTTTATACGGGTCCATGTCCATCACGGCTGCCGTGTTACGCACCCGTAACACTGGATATGGGTTTCAAAGGTGTTTCCCTCCGATTTTTTTTGGAAGAGAATCTAGAGGCTGATTACTTGCTTCAGACATGCCTATGTCAAATTGGGTGAGAGTTGTTACGAATCATCTATCACTGCTGGTGACTAACGACGTCCAGTCCTTGGGGAACCGTCGTACTCGGAGGCTCGGAAGTTGCGCAAGCTACCTATAAGTAGGCATTCTCCTCTCCTTGCCGAATAGTTGCTTATTATGTTGAGTAAGGTTCGAAGACTCCCTTCAAGGACCACTTCGTCGGCACAAGTAAGTGTGACATAGTATAATCTCTTAGCAAAGTTTAATGACCACATTTTTTTCACAGCGATGGCGACCTTGGTCATCATCGTGGGTCTCTTGACTGCTGCTGGAGTTTCCATGTGCATTTGGGGTGAGAAAAATACCGTACGGTCCCGTTCTGGTCGCTGAAATGAACGCTCAAAGTATTCTACCCCGCCATCAATTTGGCTGAGTTTACCAACCTTCGCTACCCATTACTTGCATTCTGGTTCGGTCTGGAGCTTGGTATGCACATCAACTCGCCACTGATTGACATCGTTATGCTGAACGACCGGCTTACGCTAGCTTCCGCGCTCCTCTTGACTCGCGAGATTGGAGTTTTAGCTATGTGAGTTTGAGAAATATAGATGTCACATTAGCGACTCACATTCTTCACTTGTTAGGATCGTTTGTCTGTACGAACACCCCGATCTCCTGGCGAAAACGAGTCCGAAGCTTTTGCAAGTGCGTGGATGACATTGATGAATTCGGCGCAATTGCCTGACCCTGAATGATTGTCTACCTCTAGATCTTTGCAAAGGTATATCCCGAAGCGATAGTCGCTCCACAAGCAACTGTCGATGCAGGAACAGTTAAAGATGTTGTGCAGACGACTTCGGAGAATACTTCTGAAGAACATGAGGTGGTGATTGAGTCCGAGGTTGAGGCTGTTCCAAAGGCAGATTCGGACGGTGTTTAATGGGTTGTTCGTGTTACTTGTACTGCACATGTACATACTGTCACGACCTTGACTCGAAATGCGCTTGGACGCGTAGTATGATCGGAAACAATGAGGGTATCGGGGTTGTCGCAACGCCGCGCGATGTTAATGTTTGCGCTCTATGTGGAATATCACAGGCATAGGTCAGAATTTTTTAATCCACTGTGTTTTCGGCAAAGCGTTCTCAATGACTCATGAAAGCACAAGGCCACTACCACATTGAGGACCGGTCATCGAATTGTCGAAAATAGATGAACTGCCTCGGGAATGGATGCTGTGCTCTTCGTTTCGTCGTGATGGTGTTCCAAGCGACGAAGGCGAACGAAGGCCGAGTGGTGGTCGAAGGGCTCAGCCGCGCTCAGGGGTGGGTTGATTTTGATCTTGCTGAGTGACGGGAGTGACGGTATTTAGCTCCCCGTGCTAGAAACGTGCCATTTCGCCCCACTCGAGTAGAGCCCCCTCTTTCCCCTGTATCCCCTCTCACTTAACGATGGCGACGTTTCCCAACCCTGGTCTCACCCCAAATTACGCGTTCAATGGCTACAGTGGTTACGACCAACCTCCAGAACAATTTCATTCAGACTCCAAAACGCCGTTTCACGGCGGTAGGTTCAAACCCAAGAAGAAGATCAATGACCCCATATTTTTGGTCCTCTTCATTCTCCAGGTGAGTATCTGTCAATTCGAGTGTGTTCAACTCTTATTGATTTGGTTGTGGATAGCTCGGTGGGTTTGCTGCCTTGTCCGGCATCGCGATCTCGAGCTACATATCTGCTGGTGGGCTCGGTGGGGGGCTCGGAAAGTCACAAGCGATAGCGGGAGAGTCGATAACCCTCAATCGGTAAGTACCTCAACCCCCTTTACTTTTCGGAAGTGTTCACATCTTCGTGTCTAGTGGTACCGCCTACTTGCTGCTCCTTGTCACCGCCGCTGCACTGCTCCTGTCAACCATCTACCTCATGCTCGCTCGAACATTCACCAAGGGCATAATGCACATTACATTGATCCTGTCAATCTTACTGAACGTGTGGGTCTATTCTCGTTGCGCTCTTTGCCGGGATTTGACCACTTTCGTGACTGTTCTTAGGGGAATTTGTGTTTACTACTGGATCACCAAGTACTATTGCAAGTCTTCTCATCCACCTTTCTCCTCCTTACGACGGCTCATGTTTCTTCAGCTGGTGCCATCATTTTCACGATCATCGCCATTCTCTCCGTCTTCAGCTACTGGGGATTCAGATCACGCATACCACTTGCATCTCTCCTTTTACAGGTAGTCATGGACGTGTCAAAGCACCATAAAAGCGTCTATTTGGTGGCGTTCTCATCCTTGCTGATACAAGCCGCTTTAGCTGTGTACGTCCTGTTTCAAATCCTTTCCCCCGAATAACGTACCCTTCCTTACGGAGCAATTAGGTGGTTCACGTTTGCTGTCATAGCCACGTAAGTTTTGTGTGTCAGCCAGAGGGAATCTTCTAACCTTGAGCGCGCTGTAAGTTACGTCAAATGGACGCCAGGAAATGACAACCCATGTGAGCTTCGATTACATTTCTTGTGTTTGCTTGGTTTAATCTTTCATACCAGCATGCATCAATTCATCGTGCTCCTCGGGAAAGGTGGCGGGTTTGATCTTCTTCGAGGTGTTCTCGTTCTTCTGGACGTCGCAAGTGATTGGGAACGTAGCCTTGGCTACGCTTGCTGGCGGTGCTTATGGTTCTTGGTACTACTTTGGCCCGCGCGAACTTGGACTCATGGTTAGTGTGTGTCACTCGAAGCGTGCCATGACCTCAATTCTATGCCCACCAGCCCAAGCACCCCACGCTCTCTGCCTTCGGTCGCGCCTCAACTTTGTCGTTGGGTTCGATTGCCTTTGGTTCCCTGATTGTGGCTATTCTCAATGTTATCACGATGATTTTGAATATGCTGGAGAACAGCGCTAGCTCCGACGGCCATCGTACGTTTACCCCTCCCTGCCTCGAATTTCGTGAGACTATGAGCTTATCTCGGATCGTAGCCGTGCAAGCTATTATCGCGTGCTGCGCCTCCTGCATTCTCAGTTTGATTCGCAACCTCGTCGAGTGGTTCAATAGGTATCATCACGTCAAATTTTGTAAATCATCACTTGTTATTGACAGCTACCCCCCAGATATGCGTACATCGAAATAGGTGAGTAGGAATTGGCATGGTATCCGGTTGGCATCTCAAATGTTCGTTGTAGCGCTATATGGAAAGGCCTATATACCTGCCGCTAAGGACACGTGGAGATTGATTAAGGACCGCGGTGAGTCTTGGTGTTCATTTTTAGGCAAATCTCTTTTCAAACAATGTCTTCCAGGAATTGACGCTTTGATCAATGACTCCCTCGTTGGCATGAGTGAGTTGTTTTCTTCATGTTCCGGAAGAGCTGATGGGAGCTGATACAAACACGTAGCCTTGACCTGGGGGGCCTACATTGTCGGACTATTATGCTCGCTCTTTGCTTACCTTTACCTCAGACGTACGT
>CEMH01203167.1:25491-38091 GCA_001179725.1 Macrocystidia cucumis | reverse complement strand
TGGTGAGCGATCTCGGGGTCATTGCATTCCCAAGTTCCTGAGTTGAGTTGTCATCCTCCTGGACTCTCGTACATCACGGAATAACGCCCTTGTTGGGAGCGCCCAAGAATAAGCTTCAATTTTGCCTCGAGGTCTGGATGTGATGATCCCTTTCCTTGGTGGTCCCACCCGCATACTAATCACGGATGGGTTTCGAGCGGGAGATATACATTTCTGAACCGATTGAATGATGGAGTGAGGTTCGGACTGATGGACGTATCCTGTAGCGTGCTTGAATGAGAGACTGGGTCTGATTAATTCAAAACCAAGCAGGAGGGTTACCGTTCACTCGCACTCTTTTCTTCTGTACTTGTCAGATTTCAATATTAGTGGGATGACAATTGCCATGCTGTGCTCTCCCATCTTGCCTACCCACCCTTTCCATCTCATCTCGTCTAGTTCTTGTCGTGAGAAGGAGAGGCCCAAGAAGCGAAGGCAGGTGTCGATCCCTGGATGTGTAGACCTCTCACGCATCATGCAATCATCAAGAGGTTCAAAACACGACAGTGACGACGAGTAGACAGTCGAAGCTTGATGGCGCTGACCGCTCAGGAATGGGGAGGTGCTTTCTGGATGAGCGATGACGTTCATTGATTCGTACACCGTAACTGACTCCCGCAACTATTACTCCTACCCGAACTTCTCTTCTTCCATCGAAAAAAAAAGGGGGGTAGGGGTGTCCCGTGCTGATTGTGCAGGTGGTTCTTTGAAACAGTGTTCTCATGGCAGGGCAGTGCTTGTTGGTTTCCTTGGACACTCACCCACCTGAAATCAAAACCGCCGATCCTGTTATCATGGCGTCTTTGATCGCACGTCATTAGAGGACGAAGGGCTCCGCGAGTCTGCTTCGAGGGTGTGAAAAAAAAGAAAGAAAAGAGGAGAAGAAAAAAAGGAAATTGGATAATGGTTAATACCCCCCCTCCCCAATTCCGTTACTTTTGATATGAACTGAGAACGTAATAGTTTCGTTGATCGATCAAAGACAAGTGGGACGGGTGGGAGACATATTGTTGCAGCCGCCAAAGAGGTGGTCAGACGCCTCCCATCGTCCATTTTCTGTCGCATAAATTAGACACGATATGAGTGGCTCCGACTCGTTCTTACCTAATGTTGAGCGACGAATACTCCGGAGTGACTTGACGTCCTTCTCCCCTTTCATCTGCGCTCGAATCACTGCGTCCCCGTCCATCACATAACTGGCAAAGTGTGTCGATGCGAAACGACGGGTAATGCCATCAGTTATCTAAGTAGTCGTATTCTGCTCCTAAAAAGGGTATTTAATTTACACAGGCGATGACAAAAGCGATCCGTACTTGAATAGCCTTCCTGTCTTGCCGTAGCGGGGAAAGAGAGACAAGTCGAGATTACACCACTAAAAAAAGAGTGGGGAGTTATCTAATGATGGTGGGCATCTCGGGGCGCCGATGGAAATAACTCATGCGTTCTTGTCGATAAATCACATCAACTATCGTATACATTCACCAAAAGCCGTGATGTTGAGGACACCCTGCGCCGCTTGAGTGGAATTGAACAAGCCGGTCGGAAGGCGTATCTGGTTCCCGCCGGTGTTATTTTCGATGTGCGAAGGAGGACTTCGCACAAGTGGCGCAAGGATGGAGGATGTAAGCTCCGCGTTCCTCGTTGGAAGCCGAAGAATCTCACGGCAAGGATCAGTTGTAAGGCAAAGAATGTTTGTATACGTTTTAGAAAGGATCGTGATATTACAGATAAAGCCCAGAAGTCGACCTAGTTGGATGGCCAAGGTGGCCAAGGCCAAGATCTTAGCAAGACGCGTTTGTGGGAATTTTGTCGCTCGAATGAGGGGAGTGTTATCAAAAGATATTATTCGAGTTGATTCGAGTTGTGGCGCATAACAGAATTCCAGGTGCCCAGCGCGTTAATCCAGGATATGTAATGATTCGATGGACCAAGTACCGCACGGGGTTCATTAGGTTAATCGGGGATGATCGTTGCTCGCCGAGTCTTGAACACATGAACAGGGCAGTGCGTGAAATTGGATGAACTTTCTGGAGATCTGGTCACTGCCTGCAGCACGGGGGAAGAGATACTCCTCGGAAGAAGTCTGGAATGAGGCCGGCGGAAATGTAGAGGTTAATCCTAGTCCGTTCGGCGTTAGCGCAGCCTTTGCAATACTCCCTCTGTCAAGATGGTCGTTCCTCCGACAACATCGAGTTTTCTGGGTGCCTGGCATTCTGTTTCTCTAGCGGCAGAGTCAGCGAGCTCGCGGCATTACCTCCATCTGGGCGAAAATGACCATGTATATTCTTGATGCGGTCGTGGTCTGAACTAGGTGGTATGCCCGACGTCGAGGTCAAGCTGCCATACGTGAATGATCAAATTGTGTTTCTAGGATGTGATTCCGTCACGTCGTGTCGTTTGTCGCTGTAGGAAATAGAGGTTGACTATGGTGCGAACGCTTGCTTGAACTGGATTGGTTCAACTCGAATCATGTTTATTTTAAAAGGTTTAGACAAACAAATAACCGAGCCGCTCCGCGTAATGGCTCGCGGTCACGTGGAATACCAATCAACAAACCTCCCAAATCCGTACCACGGTGGCAACTGCAAGGCATTGACAGTCTCAGGCAATGTCAGAAGTCGAGCTACAACCTCCCCCTGCCTGGCAGACAGAAGAGCTACAGGATGAATGGATCGAACCCGACGACGAGGATGAGGATGACAACGACAACCATGATCTGACCTACGGATCTATTTCATTTACTGCACCCCTACCCACCCACATACACACCCCAGCCCATACTGAATCCAACGAAGCCAACGCTACTCCACCTAATATCTCTAATCATGTTGGAACATTTCTCGTTCGTGAGGATGTCCAGAACGCACCTCTTCTTCCCAAAACCCCAGGACGACGACCGAAAGGAATCATCAAGGATTTTTTCAGTCCGTTGCCGCTTGAACGAATGTTCGAACCACCATCACCACCTGCGTCGCGGCTTGCCCAGATTTCACCCGGCGCAGTTGGGCCTTCTCGAATGTCACAGCAGCCTATATCCCCAACTGATGCGCAAGACGTGGCGAACCAGCACCTTGCTCCTTCCAATGCGGCCCACGGGCAATTTACGTTCTCTGCTCCAAGGGCGAACTCATCTGACTTCAACCGCATGTCGGAACGTACCTACCCACAAGCGGAAAGCACGCCGATCCCTCCACCCAACACATCGAGAATTGCTCCACCTTCAACAGATCCCCGCCTTCGTCTTTTCCAATTTCAATACGACACCTATACTCGTGACCACCTATCAGCCATAGTAGACTCTATTGCTGTGAATACACCTTCTGGAGCAGACTCCACTCCTTCGCCATCAGCGCTGGCGCAAAATTTCGGTCGTTCAAGTCGTTTGTTTGGTGGGAGGCCATCGTCGAGCAGCACTACCCATTTGCGCAGCGCCAAACGGGTGAAATTGAGTCCCCAGAGCGATTTTTATGGAGAGGGTGCTGGAGCTGGAGCTTCTATAACACGTCCCCGGCTGACTGGCAAGGATTATGTCGGCGAATCAAGGTCTCTTATGCAGCAAATCAAGCAGGCTCGTGACTTTTCCACTATATCCACGGTCGCCACTGCGAAGGAGACGCCTTCTCGGGAGATCCCAGCTGAAGACGTTGACGTTGATCACCGGAAACTGACAGCGGATTTGAGTGAGCTATTATGACGACGTTGTCCTGGTGTTGTCCACTAAGATGTGTCTTTCAGATGCCACAGATCGCGCCGGGTTTTTGTCAATACCGGAGCAGAGCAATAACCCATCGGCAACAGGGACTTTGGCTTCGCGGAGCTCATACTCGTCCGCATCTTATCGCGAACAAGCTGCTGCGCTCATGGCCCAGATCAAGGACGATATGAAGGGGCAAAAACGACTTTTTTCTGGGGAGACAGATATGTCCTTTGTGACCAGTCACACACATCAAGAAGAAAAAACGAAATCTTTAGGCCGATCATCTATTGCTGACACTATATCTATTCATACAACGTCCTATTCTCAAGAGGAAAAGGAAAACCAACGACAAACTACTGCACAGCGCCGCTCGCCTGTATCTCGGTTATACGTTCCGGAAAGGATCCGACAGCGAAACCAGCGTCGGGCGTCGGGCCTTGCAACCGATTCCGTCGACCGAGAGTTGGCGGGCGAAGTTTCTCGTCTGGCACTTAAAGATGATCGGTCTAATGTGGAAGAGCCGGTTCTACCAACGGGACCGACACCAACGGCTTCCCAGGAATCCCGACCATCAGCGACGCTTGCGCCGCCTTCTTATCCGTCATCATCTATTCGCGCGGGAACAAATGAAGATTTGAACCGTTTTGTGTCTTCGAGTACCGCATCTGGCACGACAGTTACGACCGCCAGTGTGCCTTCCTTCGTAAAGCATGCAGGACCTGCCCAGATTCGGACCATCGCACCGGGTGACATCCCCACTCTACCTGAAAGATTGGGCAATATGATGTACGACAAAGTCAAGATGCGATGGGTAAGGAGTCCCACCGCGGCGTCCGGAGACGAGATGGATGCCTACGTTCCAACGGAAGAAGCTAGCGAAGATCCTTTCGGTGACATTGAGAGTTTGCGGGATGATTCTCGTGGTCGCGATATCTCGCTCACTCGGGACGAAATGGAAGCTGCGGAAGAATCAGAGGTTTCGGCGGAAATGAGTCGGGCCGAAGAGCGCACAGAGATCGAGGAACTCCACGACGAAGAGGAGGCGGAACTGACAAGCTTTTCCACGGACGCGTCAGGTCAGATGATGGACGACATGGCAGTGGCAGCCATGAACGCAGATAATATCGACGGCGACGTCACGACAGACTCTGACGATGAGGATCAAGACGGTCCCGCCATTGCGCTCGTAGAATTTGCTGCCACTGGTTTCGACTCGTTTGACGCGTCGCACATTGAATCAGAGGACGAGGATCAACCGACCTATCACGGTTCTCAAGCTACCCAATCAAATCAACTCCCCGCCACCGCCCTCCCCCCAGTAACCGTCATCCCCGACACCCCCATTCGTCCATCTCAAGGCTCGGCCGACGCGACACCCGTCATTCGATCAGCCCTAAAGAGTACCAGTGCGACTCCCAGTTCCGTTTTGAAGGACCCCAGTCGTAACCGTTATCAAACACCCCTGCAGAAGAAGGGCCACCGTCGTTCCGTAAGCTTCTCGGATGGCAAGAGGGAGGGGCCAATACAGGGGCTGAGTACAAGCACTACTACGAATGGAACCGAAGCTAACGAAAGCGATCACGCTTCGGAAACTGCCGCCAAGAGTGGAGAAGGCTTTGTTCCATCAGCTAGGTCCAAGCGGATCGCTGCAATGATGGGTGACTTGGAGGATTCCGGTAAGTTGCGACGTGTCAACTTTTTTGAAATACTCGAAGAGGAGGGTCCACTCAATCAAGCATATTTTCAGATAACGATTCGCCTTCGAAGACCAGTAGCGTCGGACGACCTGAAGAAATTCAGCCGCTTTCGGCTCGGCGGCCCACTCAGCCTCCGAATCTACCCAGTGGTTCGAAAACCCAAGGTTCTCGCCGCATATTTTCCCGATCTCACGCCCAGCGACCCTCAACCGATGGCGCTGACGATATGAAAGCCAATGCGACATTTCTGACCGAGTGTTCTTTCGGTGTGGCGCACGACCGAGTTGTGGAGGCCATCACTGATGTCCAACCCTTTGAACCATACTGGGAAGAATTGCACTCCATCGACTTGTCCAACAAGAAGCTGGAAAGTGTGGCGCGACTGAAAGAATTCTTGCCTCGCCTGGACGCTTTGTGTCTGTAAGCATAAACTTTCCACGGTTCGAACGCTGATCGCTTTTTCTGACGGGTCGCTTGTAGAAACTCCAATCAGCTGTCCTGGTTAAGTGGGGTCCCTGGCACTGTGAGGACATTATCTGTCGCATCAAACAGGTGGGCACCTACGGAATTCAATTCATTTTCTTCTCACCTGCACGAAGCACATGTTCCTTCTGCTGTTGTTCGAAGCTTACCATACCGTTATCGCTTGGCTGATACCCCTTTTTTCGGTTGTCCCCTTTCCTTTCAGCCTTACAGGGTTAACGTCCTATAATCATCTTCTCAACCTCGAGAACGTTGATATTAGCCGGAACGATGTTGATTCATTATGCCGTGAGTGAACATTCTCTCCCTGATGGTCCCCAAAAACGTCCGAGAGTATTCATTCGAATTTGCATTTTGGTGGCACACCACACGTACCATCCCTGCTCCCTAGAATTTTCGTGCCTGCGGCATTTGCGGGAGCTGAAGGCTGACGGAAACAAGATCACCAGTCTTGATGGGTTGCAGCGCATGGACGGTCTCGTGAAACTCAGCGTGCAAGGGAATCGTATTCAATCCGTGGACCTAAGCCAGTATCGGTGGTTCGTGTGGTTTCTTCTTCTCACACTTTGCGGTGAATCTCCAATACTAAAGTCCCATGTGACACCCCTCCCTCTCTCCACCCTCCCCTTATCCGGATTTTGGTAGGAGCCGGCTCGAAATGCTCAACATCAGCCATAATCGCTTAGAGAGGGTTTACGGCCTGGGATCATTGCCATCGCTGATTGCCTTGAACTTAGGTACGTACGTACAGCTGGCATGGTTCGCAAACAAACTCAGCTGATCAATTTCGGCCGGCGGGAACGAACCGATTTGGTCTCGACTTTTTTTTTTGTTCACTTCTCTTCCCCCGTTTCGTCCCCTACTACCCGTTTCGTCTATATTAGATAACAACCAGCTGGGAGAGTTTTCGCTGGATGGAACTTTGCCTCGCCTTCGCATCCTGCGCGTCAGTGGCAATCGACTGCGCCAACTTAATGTCGCTCCCATGCCTAATCTTCGCACGCTATACGCGGATAACAACTCGCTCCCCAATCTCGTAAAGGTGGATCGATTGACTAAGCTGGAAAACTTGAGTTTGCGGAATCAGAGTGGACGTGGATTGTGGGTTTCGTTTTCCCCTCCTAAGATTATCACCACGCTGATGGACATGCTCGTGCCTTCTGTAGTAACCTTTTGACCCGCGATGTTCGCGATGTGAAGCGCCTGTACCTCTCAGGTGAGGATTGAAACTTTTATTTTATTTTTTCCCTCTTTCATGTTTGAATTTGACTTTTCCCCCTCTTATTCGGGTGTATCATATTACTCCTTTACACTTTTTTTTTGCATTCCAATGCTACCTCTACATTCTCCCTCTTCCTTTGCTTCCATACGTTATGTTCATTGCTAACTTCCCCCTGAACATGCAGGGAACCCCTTGATGACTGGATTCCTCGAAGAACCATGTTACAACTTGGTATACTTGGAGCTGGCCGCATGCCGGCTGACCTCGCTCCCCGAGGACCTATCCAGGCTGGTCCCGAATCTGCGCGTGCTGAATCTGAACTACAACTTCCTGGAAGATGCTCGGCCTCTAGAGGGGCTCACGCGGCTTAGAAAATTGACCATCATTGGATCTCGGTTGAAAGGGACGAAGCCTTTGATCCGTGTGCTGCAACGGATGCCAGATGTGGAGATGTTGGACTTTAGGTGAGCGTTTTGTGCTCCTGTTTTTTTTTCCCTTCTGTGTGAAACGACGGCCCTTGTGGTTTGAGATTTGTGTGTGTTTTTTTGGGTGGTGATGGTTTTTTATTTTTGGCTTCTCTGCGCTCGCTTCACCGCCTCTTTTCTCTTCTTTTTTTTTTCTTCTCGTCTTGCGAGAGGGGTTTTTTTGCTTCCTTTTGGCGGATTTGATATTTCTTTGCGGGGATGTGTGTAATTGCCCCCTCACCCCACCCCGATTTGGGACTCGGCATTTCGCTATCTACTTTGTTTACCGCGTGGAAAAAAAACCGCCCTTGTTCCGCGTATGAGACTGACCTTGTCGTGTCTTCTTCTCCCTTTAGGATGAACCCATGCACGCTTGGATGGTACCTGCCTCTCCTTGTGAAAGACGTACCTGGTGCACTACAGCCGTCTGAAGAAGGGGACGAGGATAGTCACAAGGGAGGAGACAAGGCGGCGAATCAGGCGTGGAGGGAATTGGACGCGAAATTTCGACGGGATCTGCCGAACGAGAGCTACATTGGGCGACTTGCGTATCGAGGGTTGGTTATGCATGCTTGCCCTGAGATCCGGATGTTGGATGGAGTGGAGGTGTCGGTGAAGGAGAAGGAGAAGGCTCAACATCTTTTAACTGGGATTCTGAGCAAGCGGAAGAAGTCGAGTTCGAAAGGAGGGTGAGGGTGAGGGTGAATGATCTATCTATCTATGTGGTTTAGGGCAATTCTCCCGTCGTCGTGTCTTTTTTTCAATTAATGATAATTACATTGCTATTTGATCGAGGGAGCGGGTTGGACATGATACATCAAAATACCTAGGACTAACTACGTCGATCTGGTGCTTACCCTGGATGATAATCTACGGGTGAAGAGAGCTTGATGGAAAGAAGACGAGAGGGAGAGAGAGAGAGAGAGAGGAAATGATTGATGGCATGATGGTGGAGGATCCGCGAGTGGTTTCGCGTCGACGGACGGATGGATGGATGGATGGGTGGTGAACGAGTTGAATCGAACCGGTCAATTTTTTTTGAATTGGGCCGAGCTGCGCGTAACTC
The DNA here is from genome assembly GCA_001179725.1 of Macrocystidia cucumis. Taxonomy (NCBI): domain Eukaryota; kingdom Fungi; phylum Basidiomycota; class Agaricomycetes; order Agaricales; family Macrocystidiaceae; genus Macrocystidia; species Macrocystidia cucumis. Next base: position 29,423 of record CEMH01203167.1, on the reverse strand, counting down.
AAAAAAAAAAAAAGAAAAAAAAGGAAAGAAGAAAAAAAAAGTAAACGAACCAAACAAGAACAAAGAGAAAAGGCGCGCATGGGAGCAAAGTCCGCGCAGATTGTGCCTTGAAAAGACGAAAACGGTCAAGGGCAATTTAACCTGAAAAGGAAAAAAAAGAAATAATATTCATGGGGGTGTCAGATAGTCGAAGAGAGAAGGTTTTGTGAGAGCTAAAATTGGCGACTCGAGCCGGGACGATGGCTGTGTGAGGACGATCTGAGAGGGAAGATTCGTTGATTAATTGAGGGATCGATCGAGTGTGTATTTTGTATTTGTTTATATTTTTATTGAGATTAGATCTATCTTATTCGCTACCGTTGTCGGAAATGTGAGTTTTCCCCCGGTCTGAACTCCATCTACACAGGAATGACTACCTTTTTCAGATATTGGTACCAAAATTTAATTATTAAATTAATATAAAACGGAGTGAGTTCGTTCACTTTCAACTTTCAAAATCACAACCCTTTCATCACCTCCTCTGCTGCACTCTCCATCCTCTCCGTTCTCGCCTCCTCCAACCTCCTCAAATGCCAGCAGAGCAGACCCCTTCTCAGCTAAACAGCTACAACGTCGCCCAGTTGCAATTCGCCCTGTAAGTTCTCCCAGCTACCAACCCACCCACCCACCAAAATACACTTTCATTTCCTTCCGCTTCAGAGCGCCTTTGCACCCTTTATTTCATAAGCCGCTGTCAACCTGTCATCTTCGCCCTGTCCTGTCCTTTTTTTCCCTTAAAGACCTGTCTCCCTCTCTCTCCTCCGATCGTGTCTGACATTTTCTTCCGTCTTTAGCAGCACAGACGGCAAAAACTCGTCCGAAAACATATTTCTTGATATCTCTCCTTCCGCCTCTCCGGCAATCATGTGCGTTTTTGCTTTTTTTTTTTCTAACTTGGATACGCAAATTCTTATATATCCGATTGTTACAGTCCAGCAGATACAGAATTGGATTACGACTCCCGACGCATGTCCAGCTCTGCAACTTCAACAGCAGACACTGACAGCAGCATCGTCTCCAGAGGAGAGAAGCGCGCCTTGACACCATCAGACTCTCCACAACCAAAGAAACAACAGAGGAATAACGGCGTCGAACAGTCAAGTTGGGACCATATTGACTCTTCCCAACATCCAAACCAAGACGACAAATCGTCTGAACAAGGATTGGATCAAAAGGTCCAGTTGCCTTCGATATTCACCACATTCGAGGATACGTATCGTCCGGATCGTAGGGCCTCCCTACCCACTTTGCACTCCGAGAGTCGCGTCCGTCACTCGCCTTACCCACTTCGACAGCCTTACAACCCTTCAAGCCTCTCATCGTACACGTTCCCCATAACTGCAGAGGAATCTGCGTCAGAAAAACAATCATCAAGTCGCCCAAAACTTGCGACTGATGTCAATTTTTTGGTTCCCAACTCTTATGAATCACCATACCCCAACTCTGGTCTTTCGAACGGAACGACCCCATCGAGCTCCACATTCACCCACTCCAATTTCAACTCTCCCCTTTCGTCTGATTATCATCGATCAGCAGGACTTTCACCTTACTCTGCCGAGAGCGACAATTGGAACCATTCCCCCTCGGCGATCGTTCGGCCAAACTCCACTCCGGGCCAGTTATCCAGCCCGGCCGTGAAATTTGAGGAGGGCCTCCGTCACGCGTCATTTAGCGCTACATTGTCACACCAACCCATGTTTGCTTCGGCTCGCATCTCGGGTCACGATCGCAGGTCTTTATCTTCAATAAAAAGCGAATGGTCCTTCCCCAACTCTGAGTTTGTCCTCCCCCCCGGCCCTTCCTCATATTCACCCTCCATGCCCTCTGTATCTCCCTCCATCGCAGTCTCAAACTCTCCAAATCGTTCTCCACAGTCTATCCCGAGCTCAACGCTCGTCGATAGACCCCAGAGGAAAAGAGGGAAGCTCCCAAAAGAGACTACCGACTTTCTCAAAGCTTGGCTTCATCGTCATTCTGACCATCCTTACCCAAGCGAGGAAGAGAAGAAGCAATTGTGTCATGCGACGGGTCTCAGTATGAGCCAGGTGTCCAACTGGATGATCAATGTTCGTACTCATCATTCCCCCCATCAGTTTTTTTTTTGTCCCCCCCTCTCATCATGCTGACCATCATCTCTCTTCACAGGCTCGACGCCGCATTCTTGCCCCTGCACACCGTGCCGCTTCTGGTCCCACAACTACTGCCCCTTTCCCCCCGTCTGGGAGAAGTGCTTCTCTCTCCACCTTGCTTGACCCTGCTGGCCGGCGGTCATCGATGCCAAGTGCGGACAGTTTGCAGCTCTACCACCCCATGACCCTGCAGTCGATGCCAAACACACCCTCTGGTCATCACGGCAACCCGGAATACTCGTCGAGACACATGCTTAATTTGCCTCACTCGCGTTCAATACACATGGGACCAGGTGGCAACCTCGACTTTGCCTCGAATCGACACCACCCCATGGGGTTGTATGCCCCTGGCCAGGCACAGCATTCTCACTCGCATTCCGCGGGTCCTGGTACACCCGCATCGCATTATATGTCCTCGGATGTTCCCCTCTCGGCACCTCCGTCACTGTCTAACAACCCATTCTCATCGCATCACCCGTCCTCACAACAACACGGGAGTGGGAACATGTATCCCTCATTTAGCCCCCGCCTCCCTTCGTCATCTACGCAGCAATCAGAGCAAGCGTATTTTAACGATGGTCATCCCCATGCAGGATCGACTCCTGGGTCAGGGTATGTTACTCCACAGTGAGCAAAAAGGGAACATGCGCCCTACATGGGGGGTGTGGGGACAAAGTGACGTTGATCTTTGGGTTGGGTCTATTGGGGCTACGGTGGTTTCTTAATTTCTTCTTTCTTCTCCCCCCCTCAGGTTCGATTGCACGTCGTGAAACAGAATAATGTACCAAGATACCCTATCAGTCGTCCACCGTAAACAAATCAATGGACTTTGCTTTCTAATGTTTTTTTTTGGCACCGCTCATACCTGTCCCTCGTCCCCCGTCTCTCTCGTTCAACAAAAACTACTTGGACCCAACTGCGTGGCATGTTCTACCTTGAAACCGATCAATTCCGTCGTGTCGAAGGCCGGATGGCCGGGACGCTTTTCCCCTTTGCCTGTGACCATTATCGCTTTTGTCAGGGTCATTCGGTCTTTTGTCGCGGTTTGTGGTATGGTTAGGCGGGAGGAAGGAAACAAGAATTCGGCTTCCCTCAAATGCTCCATCCCTCTTTCGGTTGTTCTATCCTTCGCACAATCACCAACATCCCCATCTAGACGGCTTCGCTCTCAGCATGCATCACCCATCACATCATCGCACATCCGCCACTGTTGAATTACTCTTGCTGCATGGTCGATCTTGATCCCCCTCTTGAAACTCATCGCGTGTTTGGTCCCCTACACCATCCACCCACCCCATCCTTTCTTTCCTTCTTTCTTTCTTTCTTTCTTTCTNCCCCCCCCACCCCTTTCTTTTTTTGTTTTGTTTCTTCCTGCCGGCATCTACCCCGTTTCGTCTCTTCTCTCCGCGCTTGGGTCTCTCTCGTTTTCCGTCGTATTGTATTGCATCGTATATATATCTATATATGTTCACCGCGTGCTAGTCTAATCTCGCTTTGCTTTTTTGTCTTGGCCTCTCCATCGTTTCCCACCACTGCTCGCCTCGCCTCGTCTCGTCTCCCTATTTTGGCTCTTGTGTTTTTGTTTTCTTGTTTTTTGTGTTGTCGCTTACCTGGTCCCCCCCCCTCCACCTCGTTTTTCTCTGTTCCAACTCTATCCCCAAAAAAACCCAGTCTCACACTCGCTCTCCATTTTTTTTTTGCCTCGTTTTTCTTTTTGGTTTTGTTTCCCCCGTTAATTTCCGTCCGCTCAACGGGCCGACCGAC
>CEMH01203167.1:6778-20015 GCA_001179725.1 Macrocystidia cucumis | reverse complement strand
CTAGGTGGTGAGGAGGGTCGGTCTCCTTGGGAACACCCATTCAAGTGACTCAAAAGCTCGTTCTAGCTCGAGCATCAGTTTCGTCCACTAGCCACTGATCTTGGAAATGATAAGATGAGACCGTCCGGAGACCTCCTGATCAAAAGATCAGAGAAAGCTCCAACTGAAACGCCCATGTTCATCTCGTGTTTTTGTCACGAGGCGCGAGGAAGGGGATTGAGTTTAATGATGAGTGATGACGATACGACGATTCATCTCGTGAGACTGATAAGGCCATGAACTTTGTCCCAGATGATGACGAAACTGCTGTGGTCGTCCCACCCCGTGTGCGTTCACACACAGGGGTCATTTCCCAGTCAATCCAAAGGGGATACGAGTTTAGATGAGAGGCTCGTGGCAGGTAAACGTTCCGGGTACCATGTATATGTGGGAGAAGGGCAGGTGAGATGGGTACAGGTGATCCATGGTGCGTGGATGTGGGTACTGGGCAAAGAGGCGCGTGACGCGGGGTCGTGCCAGGGACGCGCATCGAGCCTATACAGCGGGCGAAATCCAACAACTCGTTGGTAAGAGCTGTGAATAAGTGAACGCCCTCGCCATCAGAGGAGAATAACGCGAAAAGGGAAGCAACATTCAAAGAACCGAGAAACTGAGATGAAATCCCGTGTGGCCTTTCGTGAAATGAATGAAAATAACGTATACGCGAACTGCCATGGCACCACGCGCAAAAGCACGATGCAAGCTGAGAAGGCTATGTCCCAGACGGAGGAAAGAAGCGAAAGATACGCGGAACGATGAAAAACGCATGGGATGACGCATGCAAGAAGTAATCCCCTCAGCTCCATCCATCGAGATAAATCTCCGCCTGTTGTGCTGTCCATCGATGAACCACGCGTAGAGCTGGTGGTTCACGCGCGATCCCAACATGGAGAGCCAGAAGTAGATGTTGACATGATAAACATATCGGCAGGCTTTTGGATACATTCCCCGACCACGAGACACGGAAGTCGCAAACGGAAAGTTGACGTACTCGATCTCGTTACGATTGCCAAATCAATGATTTGGTCGAAAACTCGACTCCTTCTGAGAAGATTTGACAAGAGACACCAAGTCTGTTGGAGGCAATAAGGTGAAGCAAGTTGCGAGGAAGACAACTTGGAAGAGAACAGAGATGCAAGATGAGAAGTGGAGGCAAAGATGCGAAGGGGTGAAAGAGAGGAGTTGATGGCGGCAGCACCGGCACACAACCAGAAAGGGGTTATTGCGTGGCCGTGGACAGAATCAAATGATTGTTCAGCCAATAACGTTCACACAGCACGAGGACAGAGGAAAATTGTACCGAGGTGAACAAAGAAAGGTTGAATGACGCCCCGGAATGGAAACGGAAGCGATCGAAACCCAAAACGCAGTGCATGACGAGATGATTGAGAGAAAACAACAAAAACTTTGAAAGCTTCAATGCATGATGGAATACGATGAACCTCGCAGCGGTGGTATTAGAAAGTACCAAGGGAGAGATACCCAAAAGGAGGTGCGAGGCAATATCTGTATTTTACCAGCTCCGAGGAGAATGACGGTGATTCAAACCTACAATGCCAAGCAATCTCGTCACCACCTTACCAAACCGAGCCAAGCTCGAGGAACAGGCCAGAGAGATATCGAATGAGGACAAGGGCGTCCTGCCTTTCCCCAGACGAGCAGACAGAAAGAGGACATTACGATGCCGATATTGCGACACAGGGTAAGTTGTAACGGCGAATCCAGGCTTGCCAAGGAGGCGTGAAAGGGAGGAAGCGGAAAAAGCCCGAAAGCAGCGAAAGAGGGAAAACTCAAGAGTTATCTCGTGGCTTCTCACACTTTTCAGCCTCCTTCGCACTTTGCCCTGATCGCAAAGAAACGATCGGGAAGGGGAAGGGGAAGGGTTGACCAAATAGAAAGTTAGGGAAAACAAAAAGTCAAAGAAATACTAATGACGCAAGTGGAAATCGATTATAAGCACTGTGAACGTCTTCGGAAGCGATAGCTCGCAAGGAACAAGCAGAGAGAGTGAGTGGTGGCGTCGCAATTTGCGCCACTAATGCTAAAGAGGGAAACAAATAAAAGCGGGGGGATTTTCCTCAGAAAGCGAATAAAAGAATGGAAGAACAGCAATCGTCAAGTGGGGGGGAATATCGCTGCCATGTACTAACCCTCAATCAGAGCTGGAACTTGTCGTAGTTATTCTGAGTTCCGTCCCATGACAGATCTCCGTTTCGCCTTGGAACACGGTCTCCATTGCTTTCAAGAAAAGACAAAACGCTCAGGTCTGTAAAATGCAATAACGGGGCAGGGTCAATTTATCGTGTAAACAAATGTGGAGAAGCAAGTACGAAAGAGGATTAGGATGGGAAGGAAAATGGAAGGAACCAAGAAATCCCATGAAGGCATCGTCCCTCAATCCGGCTCAAGTGCGAGGAAAAACAGGGACAAAAAAAGCAAAAAACTGCACCTTGAGGCGTTGGTGGGTTCCTCCGTGCGCATATAAAGAATTTCAAAATAACCGCACCCAGGATTCTGGGATGCTACACCAACGTGACAGAGACTGCCTGGGCATGGAGGGCCTCACCTCCGCTCCCGCGAAAACGGCGTGAGAGTCAAGGCGCAACGAAGAGGTAATTGAACCACACCAATTAGCTGAATTCTCAAGCTCAGGGTAATGGGATGCTTGGGTCGATTTTGATAGTGGCTCTTGACATATCGTCACAGAATAACACGTGAAGCCCCCACCGCGCCCCAACACACCAGTGCAGGTGAGATATTCAGGCTCAAAGCACAGGAGGATTGGAATAGACGAAGAGGACCATGAACCAGCGAGGAGTCGACTGGACGAGGGCAGGTTAGCACTCTACAGACTGTCACGAGGTTTTAGCTCCGCTACGGCCTGCTCACATCCACGGCGTCTTGAGACACGCCCCACCCCTTTCCTTGAATGTGGAAAAAGCGTGTGAGCCACACTCACGCGATAATCAGGGAGAGCTAGAACACCCCCACAAACCTACACACTCGCGATCATGCTGAAAACGTCGATGACGGCCAGCAGCGATTATCTACACCTGATTTGTAAGACGCTTTGAACCCACTTGTGAGAAAGCATGCACGCACAACACCGGGGTGGACACGAGAGCGGTTCCAACTGACTGTGACATCCAGCGTGTATGAAGGCGAACCGATATCCGAAGGAGAACCCGTTCAACCAAGGTTGCTCAAACACCTCTGTGGCGAGGACAGGGCAGCGGGGTCTAAGAACCCACGCATGATGAAGCGAGAAGAAATGCTTTCGGCTATCTTTCCCCCCAGAGGTGCAGGTTCTGTTTTAATCGAGTGGGGTAACACGGGGTAGATGGTGGCATACCGTTCGCTTGAGAGCTTCGCTCTTCGTGTGAAATGACCTCGCTTCCATGTCGGCCTCTCTAGAGTCCGATGACAGCCACTCGATTTTTGATCGCCCCCACGATTGTTGGTGACGAACTTGAGCGAACTTGCACCTCACAAGGAAAGCCACAGCAAGAACGGCTAGTGGAAATTCAACCAAGTTTTACCCCATGTAGCTGGCCATGTAATACGTGCAAGAATGGGGTGAGCCCGTAGCAAGAAGTAAACAAGACCGGGTATGCTGGTGAACAGGTGTATTAGGGCTCAACACTCAATGCTGGTAGAGGTTGACGCGTTGATGGGGTGGAATGGGGAGGTCGTGACAGGTGGTCACAGGAAAAATGAGTGACCGGCCCGGACGGCGATTTGTTTGGCGCCAGCGACTCCAGCACGTCGAGCGCCGCCAATGGCAACGACCTACAATCGGGGTCCACCCTGCGTGTATCGGGTAACACTCTTCGGAATTCCCGTGTCGATGGCCGCCGTTCGAAGGTCAAACCATGTTGGTTCCACTCCTCATCAGAGGTGCACCCTTCAACTCGCACAAACTTTTTGGATTTGGTAAGGCCGAAACATGTTCTTTACAGCCAGAATACTGTTAACTTCTGACGAAGCTAGCGAGTGTGTGGATATCTCCCGAAGGACGCTTAGAATTAGTTTGTCCGGGCTTATCATATCGTAGAACGTCAAGCCAAGAACAACTCGGGGATTCAAAGTTAAATATCCAGCAGGCCGGTCTCTACTCAATGCTGCTTCTTGTCTCCTGCCATCCGACGCTAAGGATGGGATTCAACTCGGGTCTTGCATGCTGCTCCACATTTTTTGGTCGGGGTTCTTCCCCCTTGGCTCTTACTCGTTTATCGTGGAGAGGAAGCACGACCTCCATCTCGATAGTCCGTTGATAGTTTCTCTCAAGAGGCACACCCGCTCGAGCGAATCTAGGCGAAAGCCGGGATTCATCATCTGCGTCCCGTCACCTTGCAAGAGACAACTGAGGCCTTGTGTGCAACTTTGCACACGCGACCCATCAAACGCCCCCGCCGCCCCAACCACTTGCTTGCAGACTTTGCTGACCGGAAACAACAGCATAGAAAACGTCCCTCACCACATGTGTTGACATGAGGGTTAAGACCACCAATGAAAGAAAGTGAAATTTGCGCCCAAAAAATGTTTGGCTCGTCGACAACTTCACATATGAAAACGCCGGACTTGTCCTACCTCGCCATTGGCCACGATATCGGCTGCCCTCGCTCCAATATTCGCCGATACTAGTCAGTCAATCCGTGCCCGGAACTCGGAGTTTGGACGACCTCCACCCGTTTTCTGCCGTTCATTCCCTAGTTTTTTGGGGTGAATCGTGAACGCACTCGCGTATTTTTCCTCTTGCGAAACCTACGAATGGTGCAACTGTGTTGTTGCTTCTCGGAGAGTGGTGTTTGGAAAAATAATATGAATGTAAGTGTGATGTTGCGTTCCTCCGAGTCCTCCAGGCTTGAAACCTCACCAAAGGTCCAACAACCCGTTTGTGGTTTTCAAGTGGAAAGGCACACTTAGCAGGGGCGTAAATACTTCACCCCAATTGGTCGATTGATTCGAAAACAGCCGTTAGTTTATCTCCGCATGCAACGTGCCACAATGTGGTTGGAATGTGGGTCTTGCTGTCACTAATTCAAACGCCAACATACAACTTGATACTTCGCCATACCGATGCGTGTTGTTCCAATCGCGCTCAACATCCGATCGACGTACTATTTTCGGCGACGATGACGATAAGTTCGTGTTCGGCTAACATCAGACGCCTTCCTTGCCTTCCACCCTTCATTAAGCCTGGGAATAAGTGACGGCAATTGGTTGCACGATGCGCCCACATGGTGAATCATTGATAGTATCTGTGTGAAATTCTACCGTTCGTCAACAGAAACTGCTCGTAATCTCCATCACTGTAATTAACACCTTGTATCTTCTCCTTCGGCATTGGTCTGTGCAACATCCCCTGAACTAGATTTCCTCCACAATATTAATATGGAAAAGGACACCTAGAGCGGTACGCGTCACATGCTCGAGCTTTCCGCAATCGCGCAGCCATAGCGGCTTAGGCTTCTTGAAGTTGATGGGTCTTAATACTGACTTCTAGGCTTTGAAGTGGCACGCAATGAACATTTGACTGACAGGAAGCGTCTCACAAGCTTCGCTGGATCTCAAACCCGAGGGAAGAGCGCTAGTGGCCTTGTGGTGAAGCCTCGGCACAAGAATACATGAACAAGGTTTTTCTTTAATTATGCATCGCAACGGGTGACTCGGTCAGTATATTTGTCCACTTCCAAAATTGTGAGGCTTGGGATATTCCATCGGACTCTAGATACGTGTTTTTTTCTTTTCGTTCTGAACTTACCGCTCCTGCGGACACTGGAATATCTTAGAACGGCAGTCAGATCCACGCGGTGAGGAAGCGGATCGGACAGTATAATCAGAATAACATCGCCACCTTGATCGGGGATGTAGTGCGAACGACTCCACCCCAGCGCAGCAGATCGTGGATGAGAGCGAGTGGAAGAGGATCGCAAGAACAAGCGGGGAAAGAAGTAAGCGAAGGGAAGGGAAAAGAGGAAAGAATCTGGACTTCTTTTCTCCTCATTCACATCGGACTGCACCCGCGTTTCCTATCTCATCTGGGCATTGGTATCGTTATGTCCGTGTGCGCTTCGTGCTAACAGCTCGATGCTTCCAATACTTTCCCCTTCCACCTCATCACCGACTCCCCATATTTTCTGGAGGCTAGAAGAAATATATGATGCCGAGAAAACATCTCCTCATTTGCGTACTCGTTGACTTAGAAAGCATACGCGCCCGCCAATATGGCCCCTTATAGTCCTTTTCCGGAATCCACATGATGGGTATCATGGAAGAATGGAAGTTCCTGCATAGCTTCGAGCCTAGGGATCCGTCTAGATCGCAATATTATCGGGGTTGTTTCTTCCGCCAGGGGAAAAAGGGGGGAAAGGAGAGAGGGCGAGGCCTGGCTACCAGGATGTATGCGAGATAATCACACACACACGAACCATTAACCGATGGTGATGAAGCTCCACGATGGGACCTGCACGAGGATGATAGGGAATGGGAGATGACGAAGGCAAAGGAGCTATCCGCTATCGCGCGTCATAGACGCCGTCCTCTGTATTCAGACTGATTCCCCACTTTTGAGGAATTGATACGGATACGGAAAAGGAAAGGTCTCTCTGTCATGTTATGAAGGGACGGACGGTGGGGAAACTTTGAAAGGGGAGTTAGACTGGCAATGCAAAAAGGAAACACCCAACCGACGGCAAGATTATCAGGGTTGGTCGAAGGTCTGAACTGTTGATAGACAAAATCTAATACTGGTGATCGATATTACAACGAGGCTGGGAAAGTGACCCCGGAGCTTGTGGCAAACTCGAGATATAGTTGCTCCGGACGATGTTCGTCTCATATACGACACGGAGACATCCGAAAGCTCAACGCGATTGGAAGGGCGCGGCATTCTGCTTGGATGGGTGCGTCCAAACGCCAGGTGGATCCATCCGTAACAGCGATCGCCATCGATATCCTAAAGCCGAGATAGATGGGAGGGGGGGTTCTCACCTTAGCTCGACTTTCGGCATCTCTCGACATCATGTTTTCTGTGGCGTACCACAAGGCTGAAAGCTACACCTATCACCCGAGGCTTCATCGTGAGTAGCCAAGGGACGAGCCTTGCAAAGAAAGCTGCGCTAGACGCCTGTTTTTCCGTTCCTCCCAATCCTGTGGATGCAGTCCTTCTTCCGAGAACAAGGGGTTGATGGTGGAATGTTTGAAAAGCCTCCGCTGGGCGAGTTTTCCCGCGAGCATTATTTGACGCCCTGAAAGACTCTGCTTATCCAAGCGACCCCCCTGATGCTTGTCAAAGGAGACAAAGAACAGTACCCAAGCGCGTAAGTGAGGAACCTTGATGAGAAAGCGAAGCAGGAGGGGAAAAAAATTCGGGATAATACCAAGCGGAGATTCTCTCTTCCACCCACGAAAGCCTATTCGCCGGGAAGGGCGCATGTGGAATCAGCCCACCCCCTTCTTTGGGGTTTCCCCCAGCGGATGGTGCAGGACATCTGGCTCGCGGGGAGAAGCCTACCATGAGAAGAAGTATGAGAAGGAGCTACCAAGATCAAAGGATAAAGAATACGCGAAGCCTGCGAACAAGGACTGATTCGTGCACTCTGACCTTGTGGCACGCGCTCTGCGGGTATACCTATTCTTGGCTTCAGGGCCAAGGAGACGAATGCCTCGATAGCGCCTTGTATCGTTCATCATATCTCCTTGGATCCTGGATCAAAGAGTCTTCCTTCGCGGGGACCTTTTCATATGATCTGGTCCGTCCGGAAATATGGTTCAAGAAAGAAAATGGAGCAGTCGGGGATCTGGGCCGAATGGGTTTTCCCGGCTGGGTTGGCAAATTTACTTTCGGTTTGAACCATATACTATTTACCGCAGCTTCTTTGTTCGAAGGTTTGGGCCGCTCTCCAGACCAACCGGCGTAATGACAGACCCGGTTCGCGGAGCTGTCAAAGACCCGACGGTAAGTAAAGCAATCCGAAGACTAACAAAGGCATATGTTTATTGACTTACGGTCAGCAAAGTGGAGGTGGATCAGCGCCTTTTGAGCATGATGCACGGAGAACGAAAAGGCTCAAATTATCGCACGCGCAAAACAGGTTCATTCGGGCAAACGGCACGTATACCTAGCCGCTCGGTTTGATTCAAGAAAACCGTTCGCCCATTCGCGAAGCCAACCCACATAGATGTCACTACAAGATGGACAGACCAGGTTCCGCCTATTAAACGAGGAGATTAATGCAGGATCAGAGTCAACCAACAATGCCTCCTTGGGTGACATGCGAATGAGAAGCTTTGATGGCATCACCCTGATGCACTTTGCTAGGCGTGTAAGGTACCTTACAGAAGGGGTGGGAGTCGGTTTTGTTGACTCACCAGATAACAAAATGTGGGAGACCAACGACGATGAGGCCTTACGCGAAGCACAGTCAGCCGACGTGATCATGGTGTGGAGTCTATGCCAAATTGAAGTCCTGAGCTGACCTGTTTCAAGAAAGCACACAATCACAGGCGGGGCTTGTGTGGCCTGTTGATGTGGGGACATGCAAGGATGATGTTTCATGGTGATTTTAGCATCAAGGGATTGGCACGAGTTTTGTTGGTCGTCATTATGATGTGGCGGTGGCAATCTCGAGGTAGCATCCGGTCTTGGTATATACGGATATACGTTGGAAAGTGAATAGGAGTTGCCGAGGGAGAGCGGACCTCGATGTGTGCGGTCTCGTAAGGGTGCTGAAAAGAGAAGGAACAATTATCACACACAGAACACCATCGGCGGAAAAGCCACGTCGGGAGTTGGAAGTCGATAAAATCATTCTACTGAAACAGGCGCGGTGAGCGACGAGCCAATGAAGCTTAATGCTGGGCGCTCCGCTGAACAGGGCGTCAACACTTCAGAGTAGGATAAAGCGCGAACAACGCCGCTTTTGGAAAAAAAGACTATAATTGGGAAGAAAAAGATGAGTATCACACTGTTTGCACATCAAAAGTGTAGTTTTCTTACAAAGCAAGGGTGTCCGAGGGTGAGGTCAACCCATGCGTGAACATGTTGGACATAAACGTTTGACGTATACGAGGATCGGTTTTGTTGATGGTTTGTCCCGATCACCTCCATCATATCTCCATGCAACCTGGATCAGCTGTGTGTGCATTTTCACTTTTCCAAACGTTCGGGATGGGAGAGCGGATCTGGGTTTCATCTTTGATCTCCTTATCCCAGAGTTCTCCATATGGAAAGATATTCTCTTCTTTAGACCACCTTCCTGGGAATGATTACAAAGGAGACTCCAAAGTCGCCACCGTGCATCTCCACAAGCATGTGGTCTCATGGGCGAAAAGTCGACAAGGCAGGGCTGAAATGGAATCGTTGACTGGGAAATTCAATAAAGCAAAGTGTCGGATCTCAAAGTGTAAGTGATCCGGTCTATTATCCGGAAACGATGAAACCCTCACCGCCGTGCTTCTTGCATCAGCCAGCCAATCCAGTAACCATCACGTCAAAAAGAAGCAAAGAAGCCAGATCCAGGTCAGTTTACAAATTGCAGCGAATCCTAACATGCGAGGGGTCCATTGAAGTGGCTGGGCCTTGCAGATATTCAAGCGTTGGCATAAACGGACAAAGGGGTCGATTGAGGTCTTACAAGCGACATCTAGAGGCGAGGAGGTGGAATGTGAGAGTAGCAATGATGACAGAGCATACGGCCATCCATGCAATGAGGGGAGTGGTGGGATTGAAGTATGGCCCCATGGGGACTTGAATCGGTGTCAATTTTGGCCTAGCTGCCAGAACGAAGACATGTTTTGCGGTAAAACGAAGATCCAAAGAGTGGGCAGGTACTGGAAGGATCTATGAACTAGAAAGGGCCCATGTCGACACTTCCTTGCCGATTTTCACAGTAATCGCCTCCGCGGTAAATGTCCCAACTTTTTGGGAAGTGAGAGCCGCCACATGCCGTTCGTTCAGTGCCGTTATCATGCTTGGAGGTAAACAAGGAATTGTGGGAAACGACAACTCCTTCGGTGAGGGGTCTGTTGACGACGTAGAATTGGGTTCGTCGGCGGACGGAGCCGAGGTGGGGTAGGAGTGATCGTCGCAATCGTGAGTGGAGGCAGTGAGACTAGTAACACCCCGATGTGGTCGATCGAGTAGGGCCCAACCAATCGATGCGTGGAACCTGGGATCAGCGTAGTAGGCTTGTTGTTTTATACCTTCAAGAGACGGTTCAATGGCTGTAGACAATTTCCGTAGCTAGGTAGGAGATATCACGGTCAAGTGTATGCTAGGTGAAGCAGGAGGTAGGCCGTCACCTCGTGATGTCCTGCGCCGATTTCCAAAGCGAGAAATGTGCGCGTCTTCTCGTCATTCACTAACTCAGTGAAGGTTGAAAAAGAGGCAGTAAAGCTGTGATGCAAGTCAAATTCTAGTGCCGGTTGGAGAAGATGGTTGAACGAACGGAGGGTGCGATTTAGCCACCGCCATTACTGCCTTCTTCAGGTCCGTTCGCTGGTGAGCGCGCAGATATATCGGCCTCGAAAGGGAAACGTGCAGCTCTGGGAGCTTGGCTGAAGGCGAACCATTGTCGGACCAGAAATCATGTAAATATGGCACACACTTTCGAGATTCTCGAAGCACCTCTTCAATAAGCAGGAACAACGACGAACGCCGCCTCATCTTGAGAGCGACGTAAATGTGCGCAGCAAATTGACCTTCCACATGGGGGGCTGTCCGGGTCCTGCCTTGATGATTACTCGGGTCGTCTACTGGGAGGGATGGAGAGAGAGATAGCGCAAGAGATGGCAGTTTCCTGGCGAGTTGCTCGGGTCAATTCAACAACTTGGCATGATATATATCAACACACCTCTTTTTAGCGACAGGAACAGCTTCATCCTCTTCCGAACTTGAGTATTCAACCAAGTTACCCGCCAAACGTTTCATAGAACTGCACAAGTACCTCAGGCTCCTTTGACCCGTGTCCTGAGGTGTCCTGGTGATGCGCGTTGCAGTTGCGGCGAATGGGTCGCTGAATCGTTTACGTCAGTTTCCCGGCAAATCCCGGCTGGCACCGGCCTTGTAGGGCCGCG
This sequence comes from Macrocystidia cucumis, assembly GCA_001179725.1. Lineage (NCBI taxonomy): Eukaryota > Fungi > Basidiomycota > Agaricomycetes > Agaricales > Macrocystidiaceae > Macrocystidia > Macrocystidia cucumis. The sequence continues at coordinate 8,897 of CEMH01203167.1, read as the reverse complement.
CAGCCGAATATCCACATGCTCCTCAATTACCACTGCATGTATTTGATGATCGATTATCGTCGTTACAACCTTGGTGTTTCGAATCCCTGGTGTTGCGATATCCAGGATCCAGACCTCCGTAAGATCCCTCCAAAGTTTGAACTTCAAGATGAATGTGCAGTTCATCAACAACCTTTCAACCCCTGATCATACCCATGATTCTGTCGAGTTTCGAAGTGGCGATCACTCACACGAGCACGGAGGGGAGCACGGGCATACTCACGAGCACCTTGAGCACGCAGGTTGTTCCGCTACTCGATTTATTTCCGGGCTGCTCACAGGTTACTAGGAAAATTTGCCGAACGGGATTTACCCGACTACTCATCGCGTAATTTCGAGGAACGCGGTTTCACCGTCGGAATAGGCGGGTATGTTGCAGTTGTCCTTCACAATAATTGTTTCTAAACGTTTCCCCTCTTGTTAAGCCCTGTTGGCTCTGGGAAAACAGCTTTGACCCTTGAGCTATGTCGAAGGCTGCGAAAACAGTACAACATTGGTGATTAAATGCCAGACTAGCCCGTGTTTTGATTGCATTGGTGTTAACCCATTGCAACTATAGCCACGGTGACAAACGACATCTTCACGAAAGAGGATCAAGAATTTCTGATCAAGAACCGTGCCCTTCCTTCTTCTCGCATCCTCGCCATTGAAACTGGCGGCTGTCCGCATGCAGCAATACGGGAAGATATCAGTGCAAATATGGGTGCACTGGAAACACTGCAGGCAAAGTTCGGATGTCAACTGCTATTTGTAGAAAGCGGTGGGGACAACCTGGCCGCCAATTACTCTCGGGAGCTGGCGGACTACATAATCTATGTCATCGATGTTTCGGTAAGGCTGGACATACGAAACGGTTGCTGCCAACTGACCTCTCCAGGGAGGGGACAAAATCCCAAGAAAAGGTGGCCCTGGGATATCTCAGTCAGACCTATTGGTTATCAACAAGGTGACAACTGAGCATGCATCTGAGCGATTCCATCTCAATCAAAAGCCTCATAGATCGACCTGGCCCCTTATGTGAACGCCTCGCTTGAAGTGATGGATCGAGATTCGAAACTGATGAGGGGAGACGGACCGACTATCTTTACCAGCGTGAAACAGAACCAAGGAGTAGACGACGTTGTGGGATTGGTACTTGCGGCTTGGAAGTCTGCTGGAAGTCCTGGCAAAGAAGGCCCAGTTGGAGATGTGGAATAAATTTGTGCACATGGATGTAAAGAGTTTTTAACAGAATTAAAAGAATTTCCATTGAATGGGATTGAAGGCGAATGATTGGTTGTGGAATTACAGAGTTCGAGGATCGAAAAGGGACTGTCTAAAGATTGAAGGAAACTTGTTCTACAAGATTTCTCGCTGGAGGTTGTAAATGTACAGGCTCAAAACTAAGCAGGAAGCTTTGCGTTAGAGATTCAGGGCCGACGAACGACGAAGGGGCTTACCCTTGTAGTTTCCGAGAGCAAACGAACGCGATTTGTTCGAAGAAGGCGGCGGCATAGCACGCGTCTCCTCCAGACAGCGATGACCCAGACAACGGCGATAGCGACGCGAAGCCAATTCATGGTGTTGTTTTGTCGCGGTGGTCAAATGGAACGCTGGAAATGAAGATGGGAGGGAAAAAAGGGAGAACCACCCACTATATATAGCAATTCGGGATCGGCCCATTGACATGAAGTAAAGTGATTACGCCCTCAAAAAAGGTGATTCGGGCCAATCAAGTCAGAAGAACAATGAGAACAGCCCAGAACAGCTGGATTATGGAGCGGTCCCGTAACCCACCGCACTCGGCGCCCCAGTCTTCGTGGCATCGAGTGGAAAGGTCTCTCTGGTTATTGCGTAAATGTGACAAACTTCGATGCGGTCTCAGGCGAGGTGAGGCAGGAGGCCATGCCGCACAAACTGGTACACCAAGCAATGAGCAGGATCAGCGCCGTCATGATCAAGAGCGAAGCCCAATCACACTAATATCGATCAAGGCGCACGAAAGGGGTGGCGGGTAGTAACTGCGCTCAAACGAGTGTGTATTTACGGCATTGTCGTGCAGTGGGCAGTGCCAAAACATGCAGAGTACTTTGAAAAGAAA
>CEMH01203163.1:0-16928 GCA_001179725.1 Macrocystidia cucumis | reverse complement strand
CATCAACGGTCTTCTTGTACGACCGCTTCTCTCCGTGCTGAACACCGTGTGCACCAGTTTAGCGGGTCTTATTTTCGCCTACTTAGGTCTACACGCGGCACGAGTAAACAGTTGTAAGCGAACCAAGTAATCAACTGACCACCGCAGGTTCGCCGGTTCACATGTCCTCTAAGGTACGCCTCTTCCACTTTCTGAAAATAGCCAGTGGGGCAGAGGGTCTCGAGTACACAGGTTCAAGACCAATCTCCGGTAATCCGTCCCACCCGTTTACAAGGCTGAATCTTGCAATTTACTAGCTAGAGTTCCCCCCCTCGCTCACCGAATCCAAACAACTCGACTTTGGCTCTCAAGGTTTTGTCGTTGAGGCCCTCGACACCATTTCTGGACGATTTGATGTGGGGTTGTAAAAAGCCGATCCCAAAAATTTATTCCATCATCAACCATCTTCTTTTTCCCGTCAAACAACAAAGAACAATCTTGCCGAAGAGTCAAGATGGGGTGATGCAATTGAAATCAATCATCAGTTTGAAAAGAAAAAACAAAAGTATTTAAAACAACATCCATGCCAAGGGCTTCATTCCGGTCGCGATTATTTCCGGATTTAGTTATATCGTCAGTGCACGCCTGAGTGGCCTAGAGCTCTTTTGCGACAGGAAGACAAAGTACTGGTCATCCGGTCGGTTATACAACGTGGTTAACAACTCTCTCCTCCAAAACAGGCAGCTACGCCACCAAGGCGTGTTGGATTTATCCGCATCAGGGGTTTGCCTTCAGGCATTGATGTCGTTTGTTTGATGACGAAGCCATCATCCTGATAATGCCGGTGAACGCCACACATAGGAAGAACTGACATTTTCCTCGATACTTATCCAATCCAATCCAACTTGTCTGATTGATTGATACCCTGACAACTCTTAAACCCAACACCACGCCGTCACGACAAAAGCTCACCTATGAACCCAGCACCAACACTGGTGGACGGGGGAACCGGCAATTGCCATAAGCACGGCACTTTGCGTTACCCACCCCTGTCTAAACTCCTGAAGAAGACCCACTAACTCCAACCTCGTTTGAGTGCATTCCATCAGACGTCCATGTCTATACAGCATTCCGGTGAAACGTTGTGTGAATGCGGCTAACCCGGCCCTCGATAATCCGTTCTATGGTGGGTCCGATGGTCTTACGTCCGGCAACACGGCGAACAAAAAAGATGAGGGATTCCTTCATTCGCCGCGCAGTTCTCAACTGCTTTTCGTCAAGTCCTTGCTTGTTTGTTCCCATTGACCACCTGCCGCCGCTGCTGCTGCTGCTGCTGCATTGTTATTTCCGTCTCCGATCGTGGAAACCACCCCTCATGTACCGCAGAAGGAGAGAGGGACTGAATTTCCTATGCGAGCCATTCGAAAATTCGCCGAACAAGTACGAAGTTCTTTGGCCCCCCCGCAAGAGATCTTCCTTGATTATCCTATGGGCGCTACTGTTCAATTTGGATACAACCCCAATGAACGCTCAAAACCAAACCCCGGCACCATCATCCGGCATTGGAAAAAAATACAAACATGAAAAAACCCACAGTCCACCCAACCCCGCCGCTGATCTCCAAAAGAAAAAAACCTTGATCGCCGTTTTATACTACTCTCAACCACAGTTCGTCCTTCCGATCTCTTCTTCCGATCGGACTGCCCCTTCACTTTCCAAAAACACACACACATGCACGGATTCGACTTGAAGAACCCCGAGATTTGCCACGACGATTCCCGAGATATGCGATCGATATTTTCGAGATTGACAATCGGATTGATCAGAACCCCGCCAGTCTCCCCCCCCTCCCCTTCGCTGGGCTACTACTGACTTTGCCTCGCCTCGCCTCGCCTCGTTTACAGATCACATCGCACCGGACAATGAAAGCCACCAATCACAAACGCGCCTTCCAAGTCAAACACACCACCACAACAACTATCGGACCGTCAATGTCAAACTCGTCCACGTCGTGAAAAAAAAAACGCCGTTTGTGGTTTAGGCCACAACGTACCGGAACTTCGTTGTGCCATAAAAACCTCACACATATAAATCGCACGCACGTTATGATTTATGATTTATGATTTATGATTTGAAGGGGGAGGGGGGAGGGGAGCACCAGGTACGAACCCCAGTTTCTAATTGTGTTTGTCGGATAAAAGATGTGGAACGTTTTGTATACACTTCTAAAAAGAATGGGTAGGAGAGACGATCCCTGCTTGTCACGAGATCGGTGAATAACAATGGGTTATGATGCGCGGAGTACGGAATTCGAGGTCCATACCCATCTTTCCGATCGATCTGGAGCGCCCACTAAGAGGTTTAATAGTGAAAGTACAACAACCCCTCAACCCTCCTCCTCAAATCCCCGAAATCGCGATTTAAGAAAGGAGGGTCTTGCAGAGGAAAGCCATTATCTCATCAAACAACGCGCCGTGCACCACGTCCGCAGTGGGCTCGTAGTCGAATGAATGTTCCACACCCTCTACAACATGCAACTCCGCGTTGACACCGGCAGCTTGAAGCAGCTCGTGCATATTCCGCGAGTCGTGTACCGGAACCGCCGAATCTTCTGATCCGTGGCAAAGGTATATGGGCGGCCAAGACGCGTCGACGCAGAACTGTGGGAACAGCTTGACATGTTCTTGGGGAATGACGTGACGCAACTTTCCTGCATCCAAAGGGAACGGATGGGCGGCATCACGTAAAGTTTGGCTGAGACTGGGTTCGTAAAGTCCGGTGTAGTAGTCTAAACACGTTCCCAGCTGGAGATACAGACGAGTGACTTGCATTCGTCGGTTCGCAGGGTAACCAGGTGTAGGCGATGAAGCAGGATGATAAGACAATGGGGAATCCGCAATCGGTGCTGGCAGTCCTCCAGGAAAGGGATAGACGAGGTTTCCAAAATCTATTGGATCCAGGAGCTCTCTTCCCCGGAAGAAAATTTTTGTCTTGGGTTGAAGATAATGTGGGCTCTTGGGGGATATTCAGGTCTCAACCGTGGATGGAACAAAAGTTGAACGTACTAGATAGTCACCGCCCATCCCGTATAGCGAAACCAACGCTTTCGGCGCTGGCGACTTGCAGTGCGCGCCAGCAAGATAGGTGCAAAGACCTCCAGCGCTGGAACCCGCGACGGCGATAGCTTCGGAATTGATCTTGAAAGAACGGCCTGATCGCCCCCCATCACCATTTGACGTGCAATTGACGTGTTTTGCGTCGAACGTGTATGTATGTCCTCCTGCGAGGTATGACAACGCATCTTTGACATCCTCTAAAATGGCGTGCCCAGTACCAGGTGGCATCAATCTGTAATCCGCCGTTACGAACGCAAAATTGGACGCGCATACACGTTCTATAGGGTCTTCCTTAGCACCAAAGTGAGGAAAAGGGGCCAAAAAAATGATAGTCACTCTGCAACCATTTTGGGAACCAACTTTGGCGATTTCCGACAGCGAGACCACCCCCATGAAAGTAAAGAACAGCAGGAATTGAGGACGATGTGTTGTCGTCAGGGGGGTAAATATCAAGGTATAAAGATATGTCGCCGACAGTCTTGAAGCAAACGGTTTGGAAAGGATAGGTGGTGGTCATTGATTGTGCCAGGAGCGGTAAACCGGCCCGCAATGGTCCCTTTGGACAAAACAATCACCACCATGATGACAGGGCGCTGAGCGCTGAGCAGGTTTGCTGCACAGTTCGACGAGGGGTGTGCAGTTTCAGCGACTTTGTGGCCATACAGAACTTGCCGTTGATGTCTTCTCCATCACGAAAACGTGAGTTTCTTCCTTTAGGACATACGCTCGGCCATAACGCCGAATCGTCATCATCAGTACCCACACCACCACCGTGACCGGAACCAAACCGAGATGAACAACGCCCATCAAAAGATCACCCGACAACCAGCACCGCAACCGGCATTATCATTTCAAGGCCAAAATCGCTTGTATTCAAATTCCAAATGATATCACTCACAATTTCAGGCCAAGGTTGATTGCTCCCTCAAATCCCTCCATGTCTCCACCTTTGCGTTCACACGCCCTCCATGATGTTGATAGGGACGATGTTCGTACTACTGCGGTCGAAAGCTCACTCTGTTGAGCAGCACCTACGACTCGGAGGAGAACAGCCCGCCAAATGAAATTCCCGATGATGCCTGCCCAATGCCCATGTCAGATGTTGGCGGCACAATTCACGCAGCACGACTGGGATTACGAAAGTCCTCTCGTTTCCGTTTGAGCCAGTGGGAAACGCATGCTTCCGCGGAGCCTACATGCATCGATGACGTAGTGCCGTGGAGGAGGAAACGTCCGGCTGATAGTTGCATGAAACATGATGGCAAGTGGCTTCGGCGAACTAGTCCCCTTTTCAATGTACATAATGTCGTCTGTGTAGAGAGCACTTAGCGCATTGCGTGGTGGACATCAGAAATGCAGCAGGATTCGTTCTTCCATTCTCCACCGATGGCTGAAATCGACCTTCCCATACTTCATTAAACCCATGACAGAAGTAGCTCTTGGCAGGAAAACCCCCTCTCATGGATGTCCTCTCAATCTCCAGCAGTTAAGCAAGGGCTGTTTAAAGGGGAAATACAACACGATGTTTCGACCGGCGGAGTGTAATGCCCTCTGCACCACTACGAAAGCATCATAGAGATCTAATTATACGACCGAGACCTATAAATAGACTGGGGGTTTCCCTTCAGCGTGTCCCAATCCATTCCAAGACCCAGCCCTCCCTATAAAGAGTGAACATAGCCACGAACTGCAACCTACTTTGCATCATCCCTTAACCCCATCCCCCCAACATACAACTCCCCTTCAACCCCTCATCAACCAATTATCAACTCACCCCACCTCACATACCGACATGGACGCACAAACAGCAGTACCACAGAAGGCCAAAACCGTACAACCCGGGCCCGGCGTCGAGATGAGTACGCACCATTCCAAGCTTCTCTCGCCAACAGAGAAGAAGGAATCTCATTGTCAATCCCTTTTAGACGTCATGAGCTTGCCCACGCAAAACAACAAGGCTCAAGGTGAACACCACCACAAAGCAAGCCGTCTTCGCGGTGGAGGTGCAGGCAAGGTAAGCCCGTTCACGTTTCTCGTCAGCTCCATCGCCTTTCTTGGGGGCGTTGGGGAAAGTCCGATTTCGCTGACATGCCGTGTGAAGGACTGCTTCCTTGGGATTGTGGGATGTTTCCTTTGTTTCGGTGCGTTTCAAGCCAATTTCGTTTTCTAGATTGATTTTGAAAAACACAAACACTAACCAATGGATTCTTTTTCTTTAGAATGCTGCGAGGTTCGTGTCCTAGTTGCTCTTCTTTCCCTCCCTGCGTTCTCGCTTGCCAGTGGGATGCTTCGATACTGCGCATAGCTATTGGCGTTGCATTCTCGCGCGCTTTCCGCGGACATCCAAATTGCCTATGAGCGTGAGTGGTTCGCTGACTTCGGCTGATCTAGGGTTGCTGCGATTGTGTTGGAGATATCATTTGTACGTGATTTTTTATATCCGCACACCAACGCGTGTATGTGTTCCCATGGGGCGGCGCTGATTATCATCTGCTCATCATAGGTTGCCCATGCGAAATGTGTTGTTAGACACAAATACAGTTTGGGGAGTGTTCGAAGAGCTGTTCATTTGTCTTAGGATACTGAAGTAAGGACTGACTTGCATGAATTATCGAAAATGTGTATGGCCAAAACCTTACCTGCGTTTGACTGCGCTCAATGGCGTCTTAAACCCTCGCGGAAGTCATCTCCGTATCTGGCTAAACAAACTTCGAGAGGATACTTCAAACTGATGGTTTTACAATGCCTGCGCTGATCTTGTAATACACGATAGAAGCATCTTCGGATGTGATAGCGAGATAAATTTCTGCTGGGTTCCCAAGCTCCTTAAACGCACTCCCCAACCTGCAACAACGTCAGATACGGATAGACACCACCGTGTACAGGAAAACCAGCCTCACCACGCGAACGAAACTGTCTCCGCCAGTGAACATGGAACAGCGTGCGCAACCAAGTCCTATCCACAAGAAGCCGAGATATATCGTGGTCAGTACCAAAGAAATCAAGGAACGTGTTAGGAGGGAACGTCGATAACCTCCCCCCTCCCTTACTCACCGTGTCCCTCTTGCGACCCCGCATCGCAGCACGCTTACATCCCTCCAACTCAAGCACCTCAACGTCCGACCATTGTTGAGCTATTCCGTCACCACAAGTCGTCAATATTCAATCTTGGAAGAGAACAGAAACGCGACAGGGAGCGCGAAAGACTAACCATAAACTATATCGTTGTAAGCTTGGAACAACGAAGATGCCGCGCGAGGGTACTTGGCGATGATCGGTGCTAGCAAGTCGTACTGCAATACGGTTTGGAGAAAGCATTCAGGTCCAATTTACACACGGGAATGACGAGGAAAAAACCCACAGATGGGTGCGCTTGCATGACTTGGCGATCAAATCAAAGATGGCTGGTTCTGATTCATGGCTGGACGATACCGGGTCTCGACGGTTTGGAGCGGTAAAACGCAGGAACGCTTAGAACCGCCGTCGTGGCGTAATGGTAGCGCGTCGCTTTCCTAAGGTGTTCTTACGGAACCTTAAGTAAGCAGGCGAAGGTTGTGGGTTCGATCCCCACCGTCGGTAGTGGATACATTTTTGCCGTTGTGCAGCTCACCCGGACGACCTCCAACTGCCCCGCCCCCACTGATGTTTCGGCGCCGATGACCGACAATTTTTTTCAAAAAAACATGACATTTTATGATGTACAGTTCAGAACCCGATCTACTTTTGTACAGTGTTCGATGAACACCCCATTGCCCTAGATCTAGAGCGGCCAAATTAATAACCACTGTTCTCGGAACTTCCGGTCTACAGTGACCATGATCAATGTTGCGCTTCTCCGCGAGGCAGATGGGTCGACTCACAGCGCGCTCCTGCCCGCGGTCCATCAGACCAGTGTGGCTGGTTGCCTTTCCTACCAGTTTCTCGACTCCGCCTACCAAAAAATTAATTGTTCAACAGACATCCATATATGCGCGCTCAACGCAAACACACACTACATACCGCGAACTTTGTCCGACGTACTGATTTTCCTGGTATTGGCCTCGCCCGTGTCAGTGGCGCTCTGGTCATCTATAAAACCGTGAAAGGAAGGAAGCGACAGCATATCGCAAGTCAGCGCGGCCCGTTAACTGCCTTTTCACACATACCTGAACCCCCAAACGCGCCAGTGCCTGTTTGCGCGGAAGCAGTCGAACCGCCATAAGGATCAGAGGTGTTTCCAGTCGCTTGAGTCTTTCCATAGCTAGCATTATCGCTAGGAAAGTTGTCGCCGGGGTTCCCGCCGTAGCCTGATTGACCCTGCATACTTGGGTACCCTCCACCGCCTGTCGCAGATTGGCCGTACCCGCCAGTTCCAGAAAAGTTATTGCCGTATTTCCCGCCGCTGGTCTTATTAAACCCAGTACCGGACTGACCGTACGCCGTACCGCTCTGGTCATTTCCTAAAGCGCCTGGTTGTCCACCTTCGGAGACAGAAGTGAATACAAGTTGCGAAGCATTTCCGTAGATGTGCGTACCTTGAGTGGAGGCATTGTAGCCAGTCGAGGGAGGATTCTGAGAAGATGCACCCCTTGGAAAGTTTGTTTCTGAACCACCCAAATTAGCGCTTTCATCAAAGTTATTTTGCCCGAACGACATGATGTGTGGTGAAGAAGTGGATATGAGAGATTCATCTTGAAATGGTGCTATTTATAGAAGCGAATGACGACGATGACGTCGGGAGTCACGGTTGGGGGATTGCAAGTTTAAGCGGCCACTGCGGCACACCTCACTGGGTAGGCTGCGTGATCAAGCTCTCAAAGACTAAGAAAATTTTCGTGATGTACATAGAATACAAATTATGCAAAAATTCGAATTCATCGCAATAACTGATTTAATAACCACTGCCTGGCTGGTTCAAGTCGCCGCTCTAGAGGGATACAATGAGAAATGTAAATCAACAAATATAGGATGCAACTCACTGCGCGCTCGGCTCCACGGTTAGCAAGATTCGGATTGCCCGAAACTTTGCCCGCCATTTTCTCAGCTTCGCCTAGTGAAAGTCAGATGATACCCCAATGTCGTCAAAAGATAAAAACGGACCTCGAAGTTTGTCGGTCAAGCCAGGTTTACCCCCGTGAGTCCCAGTCCTAACATCGTGATCGGCTGCGAAAACTCTCAGCAAACCCCACCAAAAAAAAAAAAGTTCAACTTACTGGACCCGCCAAACGCGCCAGTTCCTGTATGAGTGGAACCATATGTGTCATCGGTGTTTCCAATTCCTGAGGTCTTCCCGTAACTAGAGTTGTCGCTTGAGAAATGATCGCCAGGGTGACCATAGGAAGCGGTTTGGCTGCCTCCAAGCCCGCCACCCGTCGTGGTTTGACCGTATCCAGCACCTGTCGCGGACTGGCCGTATCCAGCGCCAGTCCCCATACCCGTTCCGGTCGCACCACTACCACCGTAACCACCGCCAGTGCTTTGGTCGAATCCAGTCTCAGACTGACCGTACGCCCCGCCGCTCTGGTTACCTCCAAGCGAACCTTGCTGCGCAGCTTCAAAGGCGATCATTAGACGTGCTCTGCGCTGTGAAGGATATGGCGTTACCTGTGTTGGACCCAAAGCCAGCTGCAGACGGGTTCGAGTCATGAATTCCCCGTTGCGTGGGGTTAGTTCCTGAGCGACCGAAGTCGTTGTTGTCGTTGTTGTTGTTGTTCTGACCGTATGACATGTTATACTATGAGAGTGATGAAAGTTGTTTAGATGATGGAGATGGAGGTTTTAGAGCGAATTGGAGAGGGTTTATATACCTTTTCTCTAGGGGGGGGACTCTTATGACGCTGATGACGGCGGGGTGGTTATTCTATTGAATGACGCAACGACTTGTTGCGTCATTCGAGAGGAGGGGCATACTGTGACCTTTGGCCACTTGGATTGGTCAGCTAGAAGGACGCGCATTCGACGCGATTCATATAACAAGAGAGCCGGGCTACGGCCCCAGATCGTAGTTGGGAGGTCTGGGAGCGTTTCTCCAAACAGTGCAGGACCTGGACTCGGACGGCGGTGACCTGCACACTGCAACGTTAATCCTTTTCCAATTACGGAGATTTTCAGCGTTCCGCTGTTTATGAAATCGTAACAACCAAATTAGTTTAGTTGGGTTGATCTTGAGGAAGCCCAGGAGCGCTGGAAGCCTGGTGTGATATCCTTGTGCACGGCGAGAATGACGGTGTGCCCGAAATCGCCCACCGAGGCAAACGGAGCAGTGCCATCCAAGCACGGTCCGAGTATGGGTAGCTCACTTGTCATTCCAACAGCGTTTACGTTGGATCCTGTATCCAACTATATGACTTCACGGACATCGATGAAGTGTTGGGTTGAACGCTGAGCGTGGAAACGGCATCAAGACAGCCGCATCATTACACCCGCGCCACCAGGGTCGCGCTCACTAGTTTCCACGCATCAAAATGACTCGACAGCCTCGGACTTCCTTTCCCCTCAATGAGTTTCTGCACAGTGTACAATAGAACTCAACAGGAGAACTACTATGCCTGCATCAACCCCAATCGACTTTTCCCAAACCGATCTTGCAGCGGAGTACTCCACCTTCTACGCCAAGGTTCTGGATGATGTGTTCACACCCGACGAATGCTCAAATCTCATCGCCCTCGCCTCTAAAGAGGAATGGAAGCACGCATCCCTTAGCGCAGAACGCGCCACTCAATCTGTTCACACCAACTTTCGGAACAGTGACAGGGCGTTGCTGATCAACGAAGATGCAGCAGACATGATCTATGACAGAATCCGCCCCATGCTGGAGGAGATCCATGAAATTCCTGTCGGTGGAAAGTGGAGTGGTATAACTGGAAAGGCGACCAGGAAACAAGGGCCGACTTGGAAACTTGTGGGGTGCGTTCCATCTTTTTCCACAACGACCCACCCTTCCGAAGCAAACACTGCAAAGCCCCACTTTTTTCTGATCTTGGGGTTTTTTTACCTTGCTTAGTGTTAATCCACGCTTGAGCTTTCTCCGCTACGGCTCAGGTCACTATTTCAAGCCCCATTGTGACGGAATCGTTGATCTCCACGATGGAGTGCAGAGATCATTCGTGACGATCCACCTTTACCTCGGCAGCGAATACGTCCAAGGTGGCGCAACACGCTTTTGGACGCCAGACAAGAAGCGGTTTATAGACGTAGAACCAACTATTGGGCGCGTTCTGGTCTTCCAACAGCGGATGCTTATACATAGTGGTGAAGAGGTGACGGACGGTCTGAAATATAGTATGCGGACCGACTTGATGTTCGAGCAGACATAACCAGTTGTGTTTCGTTCTTGGAGCAGTATGTTTTCTGGAATCGCTATTGCCCTTGAAAACACGAACGGATCGAGCTGTGTTGGAGGGCTCGTTTGTCCTCGTCTGCTTTCCTTGACTGGAATGGATGAAAACATCACTCCTCAAGGTAAAGTAGGCTGAGTACTACCAACATTTGCACGGTTTTGGGCGTTCCGTGGGTCGATCTTGTCCACCAAAGACTCCGTGCGTGGAATCCCAAGGTTTGAAAGCAGGGCTCACGACGGGACCCTCGAGAAGCAAGAAACATGTTCATTCACCCAATCAATAGATAACACCCCTCCATCTCCCTATTTTCCAACTTAGGCTCTTTACGCCTTCTTCCAATCCTTCAACCATTCTCTCACAAATTCAATCATTTCCGCATGAATCCTCCGAATTTCCGGCGGCTCCTCAAGAATATTCCGCAGCCCATACTCATCATAGTGGTGCACCCCACCTGGGATGAGCTTGAAAGGGCGAAGTATTGTATCCTCGCGTGGTTCAGCGTCATCGCTATGTGGGGTATCCGGCCTCCACGGGTCAACTGCGGTCGTGGTCAGCTTCAGCTCACCAACCACTTTTTCAAGAGAAGAGAGATAGAAAAGCGGGCGACGACATACCTTCACCATCGATGATGGCCAACCTATCAGCGGCGATGGCGAAATCGCCCAACTCGTTAACGACGGTTACATTGGGCATTGGCGGGATGACGAAGTGCTCCCCAGGATCGAAAGCCTAGCAGCGTCGTTTTTCTCCGTCAGTCATGCACGAGTTCCTGCCCGAAAAGTGGAATGGAAAATCACCTGCTGGCAGATCTTGGACTCATATTCCAATGTGATCAGACGAGACAAGATACGAGGTTGTTTCTGGTCTGGCGGCGTTGTCTGTTACCATTGGTTCAGCCTCCAAATCCTCGAGCGTATGAAGAAAAGTACGAACCGTGAAATACCCCCACTCAGTACATACTTGGAACATCCAAAGTCGCCATGTTTGGTCCAATGTCGTCAACTTGTAGGATTCGTCGTTATATGTACCGAAACACTGTCACGTTTTTTATCAGCTTCCAAAGCGACTCAATGGGTCAAAAAAACCTCACCTTTTCCACTCCCACTTCTTTTGGGCAGGACGAAACGACGTTCTGTTTCGCGTCATGTCAGTGATGGTCCAACTCAAGCGCGTCAATCGCCACAAACTTTTCGTATCCACCGAGCATAATGGATCAACACCCAATCTACAGTGAGCCCAGGTTCGATTGGAACAAGTCGGTGGGGATGCCCATAAGGGAGCATCAACATGCTTTGTTCAACGGGGAGACCGAAAGGAACTTCAAGGGCATGACAAAAGTCATCAAACCTGGTGCTTCCGACCTCAGGATCCCAACATTTAGACTGCCAAGAGCCAAGTGGGACCTACGGGAAAGAATGGGACATACATCAGTGAGAAACGGGGAGGGAGTTTGAGCGCACGAGGGGGAAAGGCAAATCTTACGCTAAGGAGCGAAACGAAATCCTCGTCATGCTCAAGATCACCCAAGCCAAAGAGGGATTTCAAAGCGCGAGAGAAAACACCTCCATTTTCACGCGCAAGGATCCTGTCAACATGCTCGATGGTTTTTTCGATATTGTGCGCACATCGGGGTGGGGCCGCTTTACGGATGATCTCCATATACTCCCAGTTCTGAATGGCAGCGTGAGTCACGGCTGGAGGGGTTACAGCATTGTCAGCGCGTGGGGGATATGGTTTGAGGTGGTAAGAAGAAACGAACCGCTCGAAGCAATTGCGCCGAAAACGAGATCAGGGTATAATATTTTCATGTGGGCTGCGCGTGCACCAGCATAGGAGCCCTTCACGTGGAGCGAGTCAATACGGGGTGGACGATAAGAGGATTGAATATCACGAACTCCATAGTAAATCCATGGGCGGTTGGTTGCTGTCACATCTTCATCAATTCCGGGTATTTTGAGCGTGGCCATGAAATTTGCGCTGTCCGCCGCAGACTGTGCATTGTTGAGCCACCTGTGCACGTCTTTCAGTAAAGTACATCCCTAATTCTCAAACGTGCGTGGAGTTGCGTTACCGAAGAGAATCTGTCGTGAAGTTTGCTACTGGGATGGATTCTCCTATACACATTCAACATGATTGATTAATGCGACAGGGAGCATGAAATGATCCGACTTACCGTAGTAACGGTGCTCGAGAACGATTCCAATACCTCCGGTGCTCTTCGAGAGAATTTCAACAATCCCGGTATCCAAAAAGGGTAAACGGTCCTGTGAAATGTGGGGTTGAATGCGTTGTGTGCCAACAAAAAAGTGGGGTGAACGTACCTCGCCGCTTGTCTCTCCGCCATCCAACACGATGACTGGCGCATCCGTCCCGGGCTTATAGTACCTCTTGTTCACCCAGTACCTCTGTTTCCATGTATGGCTATTGCTGTTTTCTGGGGAAGCGAAGTGATCGAGAGGTTGTTCAAACCATTGTTCAGGAAATTCCTCGCCGACTTTCCAAGCGGCCTGATTAGGATTGGGATCTTGCAATTGGAGATTGTTCTGAATTTGGTATTGTTCGAGTTTCCAGAGATTGATAGCTTGAGGACCGAGACCACGAAAGGTGCTTGAGTCAAACCTTGGTCGAGTTTGACGCTCCACAGCTGCACTAGCAGCGTTAGAGAGGAGAATAAAGGGAACTGCAAGCGTCAGAAACGACCGCATAGTCGTTGCTGTGAGCAACTGCTGTGCTTTGACTGACTGACCAAAGGAACTTCAACGGCTTCGCTGCGGCTTCACACGAATGCACCCTAGCTGCAGGTGGTTGGGATTCCAACCGGCCCGGCAATTACGGGACTCAGTGATGTCGCTGCCAAACTCATCCCGTTACTTACCTCTTTATCGACGACATTTGAAAGGTTTCTCAGAACCATTTCACTCTCTGGCAGTCGCTTGTTTTGGCGACAAATTACAATGACGCCTCGGACGAGAGTCCTATGTATCTGTTTTGATATTGGGGGTATCCATCTCGCACCATCTTACGAGACTTCCATAACAACCTCGACGGATGTCTGATTGTGGATTTTTGTGGACTCTGACCTCCCCAATTCTCGGAGATGCTGCAAAGCCGACTTGCTATGTCTGTTTTGAATGATGATTTTTTTTTTATGATGCCACACCAATGAGGGACGCATTGGACCTGAACGGAATAGCGAAAAGGGTTTCTATTTACCTCATCATAGCCGAGCCCCTAGCCTCTCCAAGGTATATAAACCAGACCTTGCCACGTCTTTTCTTCACAAATTCTTCTCTCTTTTACCACCTGACAAGAGCTTTACTTCACCACTCATTTTATAATGACTCACTCGGAACTCTGGCTTACCTACCAACTCTCTTCGCGCGCCCACTTGCCCGCAACGGCTCAGCTTGTTGACCTCGAATACCAGAACCACAAGTTGCGCGACTTGGAAGATATTCTTGACCATGGTTAGCCCCTTCTCATGTTCCACGTCACCACTCACCCAT
This sequence comes from Macrocystidia cucumis, assembly GCA_001179725.1. NCBI lineage: Eukaryota > Fungi > Basidiomycota > Agaricomycetes > Agaricales > Macrocystidiaceae > Macrocystidia > Macrocystidia cucumis. Next base: position 3,008 of record CEMH01203163.1, on the reverse strand, counting down.
CTAAAGTCATTACAGTCTTCCGTGAGGGTTACGTCGAGGCCAAGTACCGCCCTTCCACCTGGTGGGAGAAGCACGACGGTCAAAAGGTCAAGAATGGCCACTTGGTCGAGGACCTCTTGAACCAAGGCGTTGGCGTCTGCCAGGACTCTGCTTTGAAGCTTGTCATTGGTACGCGTCTCCCTGTACTCTTTATCTATTTAAAAAGCTGACTTGGCAACCTCGGGAACGCAGAGGACGTCCCGACCACCCTTTGGTTCAGCTATGTGTACTTGAACAACCCTTGTGGCCCTGTTGTCACCCAACGCGTCAAGCTCGAGACCTTGCCCGCCCGCGCGGCAAAGATGGCCCACCTCACCAATTACATCTTCAAACAGGGATACATTGCCCCGCGTTTCCGCCCTGTTGTCCACTGGCAACGCACTTGCGGTAAGAAGGTGGAGGAGCATATCTCCGTCGAGGATATCTTGACATCTGGTGTCGGCCATTGCGAAGACAAGGCGCTTCGTTTCGTCATTGGCGGTAAGTGGTGTTTGGTTACTGGGTTCTTCGGAATGTGCTCATGATTCGAGTAGAACTCCACGAGCACCACGTTCACCACACCCCGGACCACCATGTTCACCATACCCCAGACCACCATCATCACCACCATGAGCATGAGCACATCCATGATGGTCCTTGCCACCAGGTTCACCACCACCGCTCCGTTCAAAAATCTTGCGGTTGCGGATTCTAATAAGTTGATTGCTGAATTCAGGCAATAGATATACCCTTCGTACATTCCTTTGAGTAGTTGAGGCAAATAACAAAATTCTTTTTTGAAAAGTTTCAAAGTGTGTGTATGGTAATGACGGTTACTTAAGTGATCACCTGGTGTTGTCACCCCTTTGAGGCCAAAGAAAGCACACGCGCCTCCTTTTATCCTCAACACCACCTTTAACCCGCTTCCCGTCCCGCTCTCATCTCCCTCCGACCCTCCATCACTATATCAACAAAATGGCTCCCAGAAAACGTCATTATTCAATGTTCTCACCACCAAGCTTGTCCATGTCAGAACTCGTCAAAACAACCCTTGATCACGACTCAACCGATATGCTCATCGAACGGTGGTTGGAACATCGCAGCAATGGTCACGATGCATATTACGAATGGTTCCGGGACGTACGGGAGAGGAAGCACGCTCATACTCAGACGAAACAGATACTGGCTTGGAACAAGGGCGAATTCCAGCCTGAAAACATCTTCTGTCGCACCGTCGACACAGGCCGTTTGATTCCCCTCGACAGAACTTGGACAACCCACGTATATCACCATCATTCAATGCAAGAAAGGAAACTCTCAATGATGCCAGTTGTCTTCACGATGGTGCGCGATCTTGTTCTGCTTTCACTCCTCTCTTTGAGGGGGGAGAGCACGGTGTGTTGTTTGGTGGAGTAGCTTTGTTGACTTGAGGCTGTGTCTCTATCTCTTTCCAGCTTCCGGAACTTATGCTTTTACGAGGAATGCACGATGCTGGATGCGATGAGATATATATCGTCGTCACGGATTTGAAACGCCAGGAAATGGACGATGTCACCGAGTATTTCAAACTCGCGTGCCGACATAGCTTCGGGAGGGGTTGTAAACCAAGTGTTGAACGTCAGATACAATATGAACGTCCGTCTATTCCCGCTTATCTCTTGTGTGTGTGATCAACTCATGTGGGGATATGCGATAGATATGCGTCTCAGTCATACCCTTGTCCGACAACGGCGTACCCCTTGCTTCCCTCAGATCGATCTCACCATTCGTGCCATCCTTTACGAAAAACAACCTCGTTTCTTGGTCCTGTTTTCTCACCAAACCACATCATACTCTCAGATATTCTTTACGAATCAGTCATACGTCCCCGACGAAGACATATTTTACGACTACCCGACGGGATGCCCCAACCCTTGCTGCACGGACGACTGCGAAATGATCCGCTTTCCAAGGCGAGGACTGGAAACGGCGTCAGTACTGGACATCAGGACGAAGGGAAGGTTTCATAGGAGGTTCAAGGCAAAGGAGATGTGCAATTGGATCGATTGTGACGTGTCATTCAAGCAAGAAGTGGTACGCCCATCCAGTGGTAGCAGTGAAGGGTCTGAAAGCAGCGTGGATACGTCGGACTCGAAGATGCTGGGGCAGATGTGCAGTAAATGCAAACTCGTCAAATACTGTTCTGCAGACCACCAGCGGAAGGATTGGCCGGAGCATCGAAGGGTGTGCGCCAAACCCTCTGGTGAACAGTAGCGGACTGTTATGAACCTGACCCACTTGCTCTTCCATCCTGTTTCTTTTTTTTCTTCTCTCTTGCTTTTGGAATGAGATTCTTCCTTTATGTTATTTGCTATGATAGTAGCCTTGCTGTTGTAGTTGACGAGAGTGCTTTCTTCCTCATCCTCTGCGGCTCTTTACCCCATAGTCCTTGCACGTATGTACTTTTAACCATGTCCTCCTTTTTCCCTTTGAATCGCTAGGTCGTTCTCCCTTTCAACTTTCCTGCCTTGTTTCTCTTTGAACATTAAAGTTTTTGTTTCTCTTTCCTCTTGTCGTCATCATCAAAGCGTGTTTGTTGTATGATCGATCGTTGACGTTGACGCATCATCACCCTGAACAAACCCTCCATGTCCATTCGTTACCTCACCGCTAGGCTTGCTCAACAAGTAAGACTATCACCTTCATGAGCGAGTATTTCTTAAACAAATTCAACCCCGTTAGATCGACGAGGAACTCATGGGTCCAGTCGGGGCATTTAGCATTGACCAGGTCCGTTTTGAGTTAACCTCTTGTGATGCTCTCCTTTCCCTATTGCGACTCGGAATGTCTCACTATGCAAAATGAGTGCTTACAACAAAGTTCCGCATCAACTTTTTCAGCTCATGGAGTTAGCGGGCTTGGCCTGTGCGCAGGTGGTTGCCAAAACTTATCCATGCGAGAAGTATCCCCGCGTTCTCGTCTGCTGCGGTCCCGGAAATCAAGGCAAGTTT
>CEMH01203146.1:0-10594 GCA_001179725.1 Macrocystidia cucumis | reverse complement strand
AGGGTACCATAAAACCCTGGAGGTCCACAACTGCCCAACCCATATTTGCGCAACGTCTCCACAGCCCTTTGCTTGATATACTCGTTCCCAGCCAAACCAGTAAAGTTGAGACTGGCAAGATTGACGACCGTCTTGCCCGTAGTCAACAATTTGGGTTTAGGACCGTTTTGGCCGGAAATGATGGGTACTGCTGCGAGCTCGGATTGTTCACGTTCGTCCAAGGGAACACCGAGAGGTTCGGGTATCCATTCGTCTACGAGTTCGTCTACTTCCTAGATTCCGGAGAAAAGGAGAAGATAGAAAGGAAAGGAGAGAAACCAATTTTTTTTTCTTAGAAAAAGAGAGGTACTCAAAGAAAAGGATGGAAACAGACCTTGTCACTGAATTGAATAAAATGTTTTCCATTTCTATCTGCTCTTGTTCTGGACTGCAGCAGGGTGCGTATAACGAATACGACGAGGATAAGTTCCAAAATTGTTCTTCCCGGGTCATTCTGATGTGAACTTTTCACATAGCGCTGGATGACGGCTGAACCTGGAAGTTTGCTAAATGTCGCATCGAGGAGGGAGAGGGATTGCGTGAGGAAGGTGAAAAGAGGTTCTAGAGCTGCCGTTGAGCTTGGTATTGATCTTGTAGTGTCCATGTTGAAGACGACGACGACTGCTCGACGACGAGGGCAACGACGACAACGACGAGGGTGGTTGAAGAGGATACGGTGAATAATAGGTGGGAAAATTAAAGCTGAAAGGAGATTATGTGAGACTCGGTAACATCGCCGAACCAATCAGAATAGAGCTATCTAACCATCCTCACAGCGCGTATTTTATAAACTGTCTCCGCTTTGATGTACTTAACGGATTACGTTCTACAAACAATACACCCCTCTCGCAAGTCTTTGTGAACCGCCTTTCAACGCGTGCTCTCACCGTTTCAAATCTTTCCGGTACAACCTCCGGAAAGCACAATGTCACCATTTGTAGAGTCCGGGCGAGAATGAGAATTTCATCAACCGCGCTCCATTCTTCTGTTTCCCCCCAAAATGCATCCTTCTGATCGTGAAACGCACGAATTTCGATAAACAGATATTGGAGATTGGCAAGCCAGCCTCGTCTGTGCATGAACGTCAGCGTAGAAAGAACGGTTTGAAAATGCAAGGAGTTGGTAATAATCGGGAATCTGTCAAATCGGATGCAAAGAGTTTCCAGATGGTCAAAGGCAGGGATGTCTCCGGGAAATTGTTCGAGTGAAGAGCAAACTGGCAGTTGGACGAGGTCAGGAATGGGCGTTGACGTCCACCATGACCTTACTCACCATTTTCAGAGGTCAAATCGAGAGTGAAGCCACGAAGCTGACGAACGTGCAAGAGGAAGTTGACCTGCGCGGCGATTGCCTCTGCGCTGTGGTGATTTTCGAGAGGAGCAATCGCGATTCGGAGGGCGTCAAGACCGGAAATGTCGATCTGGCAGGAGGGGCTGAGTAGCCAACCGACGAGCTCAGGAACTGTTCTGCATGTTGGCAGCAATTCCAACGTCGACAGCGGAATGTTCTTCGTGCAGGATGGTCCACTACGTTCGATGGCTTCGATGTGGTCTGAAATGTCTACCACGCTCAGATGGCGCAATGTGGAGCACGAGTTGATTATGGGGTATGGAAATGCGACAACGTTGTGGATAGTCAAGGTTGCAAGTGAAGGCGAGCGAAGGAGGTTCAGAAGCATCGACAAGACGCTATCTGAGTAGCCTTCCCACTTGGCTATCTGGATAGACTTTAAGGGGGGAAGTAAGGGGAGAAGAGCCGTTGAATCTGGATCTTGGGTCGTTGCTTCCGGAGAACACTCCAAGTTGAGGACTTGAATATGTTTGAGAAGATGGGGGGAAGCGACTAGAGACTGGGCTCTCGTATTGGTAGAATTTACTGTTTTCCGTCCCATGTATACGGTAATTTTGGAAAAGAGGTTGGTCTGGCAAGTTGAAAGCCAAGTTGGGCTGACCAAGGCGCAAGTTCGAAGTGAAGCAGCATCATTCTGGAGATGATTCAAGATCAAAAGCTCGACTTCGAGAGGTAAAATCGACTGCTTTCTGTCCATTGAGTGTCTGACCGTAAGAGTGAGATTTGACCAACATTATTATACTGGGTGTTACATGTTACATGTCATGGTTCTTGGCTTGAATCAATCGGCGATCCTGCGATATTACATAACACTCAATATTACATAATTTATCTTATCCTTTTATGGGTAGTTCAACAACCCAGCAGCCCCCGCTCCCTGAGGCCCAGGTTCAACATCGACAACGACGGCGAGCTCGTCGCCTCTCGCGGTGACAAAGCCCTCAAGCGCGTCAAATCACTCTGTAATGGCCACGCATAGACATGCTGCATCTATGAGCAGTTTGAATCTTAACCTTCCCTCAGACTTTGTACCCTCCTCCCAACAACCATACCGCAAAATGACGGGCAGTTCCCCTTCGCTGGTCCCTGTACGTTCTCTTGTGCCATTTGACATCTACCACACGTCAATGAATGCCAAAAAAACCACTAACTTTCTTTCTTTCGTTGTCTTTTCAAACAGCCTGAGCTTCCCAGTAAACAACAACCTCCCACAACGCGCAGCCGCCCCCACTCTCCCCTGCGTAATGGATTCATCCCAGATACGTCAACAGGTATATCCATAGGATCTGGTCAATCAGACCCTGGCTCGCGATCCGGGTCCGATGAGGAAGATGATGATGAAGACGACGACGACGACGATGATGATGAGGATCGAGATTTCGCTCGCGGAAGCGGTCGGTGGCCTCGTCCACAACAGCAACAGAGGCAGCAACAACAGCCGTCGACACGTTCTCCCTCACCGACACCTTCTGTCGTTTCCCAGTTAGCTGCTAGCTTCGCACAACGCGTCGGTTCTCTCATATCCGCTCCAAATACTCCCTCGTTCCCATTAACAGACGCGGAGTTGGAGGCGGAAGCAGAGAGAGAACGTGATCGGAGCAGGAAGGAGGCGGAGCGCATACTCACGCGTGAGGCTAAGGAGAGAAAGTTGGTTGAGGAGAGGGTCTTGGCTATGATGGAAACCGCAAAGGCGTTACCTCCACCTCCATCCACGACTTCGCGAGGAGGGGACAAGGATGGGAAAGGAACGGGGCCTCCCAGTCCCTCGCCTTCGACAGGTTCCAATCAAAGCTGGTGGACGGCAGCAAAAAACAGATTGACACCTTCGAAGGACGGCAAAGAGAAAGAACCTTTAACACCAGCGCAATTGATCATTCAAGAAGCTAAAGCGAGAGAAAAAGACACTAAAAAGGGAACCTTGAAAGGCAAAGAAAAGGAAGCGTCTCTTTCGTCCTCGTCAGTGGTGGATTGGAGTGCCCAGGGAGCGGACTCCAATTTGAACATCCCGCTCGTTCCACCTCTCCGTAGGCCTGTCCCAAGCTCTCCGGGATCGCCGACGCCTTCAAGGCCGAGTTTGTCAAATATGGCACCCAATTTGACGCCGTCCCCTATGCGTTCTTTGGATAACGTCTCGTCGTCTCCCTCGCGGGAGGCTCCGCCGATGTATGCGCAGTTCAATTCTCAAGGAACGCTTGACGTTCCTGGTACCCTGCTCGTCATAGCCAAGCGATTTGAAAAGCTGGAAAAATGGACAGTCGGGCACGTGAGGGCCCTCGAGGAGAGGATGAGCGACGTTGAGAGATGGTTGGTGGAGAAGGAACAGGAGAAGGAGAAGAATGGCGAGAGCGGCGGGGCTCGGACCACTGCTCCTGACAACAGCCTAGCAGAGGTCAACGATTTAAGGAACGAAGTAGCCGAATTGCAGAGCAGATTTGGAGAACTCGGGAGAGAGATGGCCAAAATCGCTACTTCTCCCTCCAACCTTTCTTCTGGCCCTTCCAAATCTGTCCCGCCCACCACATCGGCTGTTTCGCAAACACAGTCCATGATTGGAATCACTTCGTCAACTCTTCCGGCCTTGCCCAACACCTCGTCGTTATCCTCATCAACAATCACGATGACCCCCCGCCAGAATCGACCGATGTCCTCGACCGCTCTCGAATCAACCAGCCCTCCCATGTCATCTTCTAAAGGCTCTTCTTCCTCTGGCACACGCCTCCCATACCCCACTGGCGATTATACCTCCCCAGAGCCATCCAGCGGACTGCCCCTCCAGTCATCACCCCCAAATTCGCTCAAATCAAGACCTATCTCAGGTCTGCCGACCATACCTACTGGCACAGGGCTCGGAATCACCTATCCTTCTTCCGCGCCCTATTCGTCAACGACTTTCGCGGGCTCTTCGTCTTCACTCACGGGTTCTGCGTCAAGGACGACCTCACCGCGACCCGTATTGAGCGCTAACAGCCAGGGTTACACTTCCGCTACGGCTATTGGAGCAGCGGTGAGGGCGACGAGTCCCGTCCTTCAACCACCTTCTTTCGGGAGAGGAAACGATAGACAGGCTAGTGCGAGCCCGACACCTACATCTTCCAGGAAGAGGTATACCGTTGCGCTTGGGGGACCGATAGTGGCGCCTTCGGATGCGACTGTTTCTCAGCAGATGAGGGATTTGCAGAAGATTCAGACGACACAGCCGCTTTCGATTTCGAGGCCTTCGTCTGCTGCCGGTGGTGGGACCTCGCCATATGTGGCTTCCCCGTCTTCTTTGTATACCCCGATGAGGAGAGCAACGAATGGTGGGAAGGAGGAAAGTGATGTGAATGGAGGCGAAGGTGGCGGTGGTGGTGGTGCTGAAGACGACGATGACGACGATGACGATGAGAAGAAGTATGAGGATGAGACGATTGGGAAATCAGCTGCGGCGAGGTGGGCAGCGACTTCTTCCTCTTCATCATCGTCTCCTGGGAACAGCTCGAGTCGTATACGAGCACAATCCGTGTATGGGTCGATGTCGTCGTCGACTGGAGGGAACGGAATGACTGGTTCGATGGCGTATTTTAATACGGCGAACGTGACGACGCGAGGTACGCCTTCGAGGTCAAGATCGACGGATAGATTCGGGGCCTCGGAAGCGGGTACGGGCAAGTTTGTGGATCCGTTGGTGTTGAGGAGGCAGGAGAGTAATAACCAGGCTGGAGGGAAAGTAGCGATGCCGAAACCGGTTGGCAAAGTGCCGATTGGACAGCTGGTTGCGTTCTTTGATAAGGACAAGAAGTAGTGAATTACGAAGGGGAGTTGGGGGAAAGTTTTTTCATTGGGGAGGTGTTTGGAATCCGACGTTTGTTGTTTTGTTTTTTTTACTTTTTTTTGCTGTTGTTACACACTAATACCCGTCGCGACTGACTAACGCTTGAATTGTTGTGGCTATACTCACCTATCTACGAAATTTTACCATCATTATCTCATAATACTCTGGGCAAAAGCGATGTCGAACTAAGCTTAAACGTATAGCTGGTCGGGCACTGGGGCAGGGGCCTGGACTCCAGTTTGTCAGGAGCTCCAGGGTTCGCACAACATTTCCAACGTGTGTGACTATCCCTCTCTACCTCAATCTCAAGTGACATGGGTGGTCTCGCGCTTGCACCAGTCCGAGTTGTTGAAACCCACAAAACCCTCTTTCTTATCCCCCGTACGACCATATCTGATCTAATAATATTAAGCGCGGACGAGGCTTGAAGGAGTTGAATGGACTCTGTAATAACAAAACCTCATCACCTGATGGAGAAACCAAGCCAAAACTCAGTCATCTGTATCGACTTCTGTCCGTCACCTCTGTGAGGGAGATAACCGCGGTCAATACTTCCCAAACAGTTCACAACCCTCCTCTCCACACTGTTTCACAAAAGATACAGAAACTCCTGAGTTCCAACTTTGCGAGTGGCAGCAGTCGAAAAAAAGCTTACCTTCATACAGCGTCCCCCATCCCAATTATAGGCGTTTTCCTCACCACCAAGTACCAATGTGGCAGCCTCCATCCGTCCGGTGTTCCCTCGTTCAACAAGCTTCATCCACCAAAGAACTAACCAATGTCGCAGTGCGTACTTGTGCCAGTAATAGGTGTACCGTTGATATCCAACGATAACCCGCGGGTTGATGAAGATCTTATTCATCGCGAACCTCCGCCTGAAGTCGTATGCTAACAAGAACGTTTCCGAGGAAAAGCACTCTCTAACACCAGACGTGCGGAACTGGATGGGCGGAGTCAGGGCGGGAGATGTGATATTACCAGCCGAATAAGCTGGATGGGAAAGCGGTAGGGGTTTTGGGAAAATGTCTCTTGACAGTCCCCCAGGCTTACGTTTGGCGATGGGCAGTAAGGGGTCTGCGCGGAAAGCTACGATCCCACCCCAGCAAGTGAGGGCTTCTGCTGGTTCGTCCCAAATGACAGCACGTTTTGCTCCTGTTTCGAAAAAGTAAGGCCAGAGGGAAGAGACGAAGGAGCCTCGGCTGTCGCGCGTTGCCCAGACGTCGTAGAGCCTACGGCGGGAGGTTTAGTACTCAGGAGGGGGTTTGAGTGTGGGTGAAGTCGTGACGTACCCTGCACGACCTGGGTCGATCCCACACACCATATCGTATCCGCCGTCTCGGGTGTTTAACAACTCGATGACGGTATCCGCTTCGACGATAATGTTGTTGCTGAAGATGACCCGATCAAAACCCCCGCGTTCAACGAGTGGAGCAATGGCCATGTTGCGCATTGCAGCCAAGTACTCGACGCGGGCCGGCTGAATCCCTCTGGTGGAAGGCGGAGGAGCTATCAAGCCTTGAAGGACGAACTCGTGATGGAAGTCTTCCTCGATTAGTTTCTGCCTGAATGAAGTCAGTAAGAATGGAGTTGCGTCTACGCTGTTTGACTCGACGATGGAGAAGAAGACGTTGTCCTACATAAACAAGGAAGAAATCGTTGAGTACCCCTTCGCAAGGAGAGTTCAACCTGGGATTTAAAATTTACCTTGCCAATGTAACGTGCCACTTTCAACATTTCTCTTGACCAACTAGGCAATATCTGTTCATCGTTACTAAACATGGCAGCGATGAAAACCTTTTCTGAATAGATACAGTCAGTAATGATACTTAGAAGTCTGAATTTCTTACCTTTACGCCCGTAACCTTCAGGTTTTGGTGAACGGTTCGCTTTTTCAATGGTAGACCGAAATCGGTGATCTCCAGCGTTCTCATGGGAGAAAAGCAGGACGAGACCAAGAAGCAGCACAGAGAGATAGATCATGGCTGATGAGTCGGAGGTCGTGGACGAGCTTGAGGCAAATTGCGTGGGGGGACGGGCGCCATTGAGTAATTCAGCGTCTCTCTCGTCCTCACTGCCACGACGGTTACCAAGCAGAGTTACAAACTCATAACCTTTCTCCTCGATTTGCCGCCTTCGGGTGCGTTGCAGCACCCAACGACTGCAGAGCGTCACAAAAGCCCAGGTAGGGAAGCTGAATGAGAGAAGGACGAGTTGGGTTCGTGCTCCAGGATATGCTGCGGGCCATATGTCAAAGCCTATTGTAAACGTCCAGAGGGCAAAGAAAGCGCCATGGATCAGAACGAATGACAGAAACCAGTGGAGGTGTTCGACGTGGCGGTACAGGGAGTGGGTCCGCCGGATGATGAGGGCAAGAGGAGACATTCTCTAGGTGAAGTTGTTCCGCATGGTGCGAAGTGAAGCTGGTCATTGAACGTCAGGGTTGCTTTGATGAAGATGTTGTTACCACAACGCGGTAAGCGTGGTTGCTGTTGGTGCAACAGCGACGATATTTACACAGGTAAAAGTTAAATGATGGATATAGTGATATTCTCAATCAAGTGAAGAGTGAAAGCGGAAGCGCAGATGTCGACAAAGCCAGATAAAATTCCTGAGAGAGGCTGTGAGTCGTGTCCTCGAAAAAACGTTGCGGCCAGTTGCTTCCGGCCTTTACGGCCATTCTAGGCCTACGCCACTCCGGTCAGTGAAGATTCTACAAGTAGATCGCGGCGTCGTATACGCCTCTTCGTTCATCTGACATCCTTTTCAGAAAATCCCCTCTTCCAAACGAAAGAGTGCACCAGTTTCGATCTGGGTTATGTGTCGGTGCTAAAATTTTGAGCAACGATGGTCGTACGTAAGCCGTTTTCGTAAAAACATTGCGTTCCCGTCAAGAGGGGCATCAAACCGAGGCTGGGCCGTGAGTTGAGAAACAACCAATTCATGAGCCAAGGATAATCGATAAACTTCAGGAGAACACAAGGGTATTCCTTGTGACGCGTGTGACGCTTGAAATTTGGTCATCTAATCATCCACAGCTGACTACGTATCAACGACGCCATGCTCGCCAAAACAAAGCTGTGACGGTGATCGCCACCAGCGGAAGCCAAAAACCTCGCGATACCCAACTCGCCTCTTTGCGAAGCTGTAAGACGACAGCTTCAACGTGTTTGTGGAGTTCGGCTTGCGTCGACGAGTTGTCAATGATAAGGTGGGCATATTTGCGTTTCTCCTCGATGCTCATTTGGGATTTCAGACGTGACTCAGCATCCACCTTCGTCGATGAATCACGCAACATGAGCCTTTCGAGTTGAATGTCTTCCGGGCTGCAAGTGTGGGGTCATGAACATGACAAGAATGGTCCAGAAAAGCCAGTAAGACGGACCAATAAACAACGACCACCCTTGACATAAATCTCCATAAACCACCTTCAATCAAGAGTGGAACATCCAGAACACACAACTTATGCCCTCGGATCCAATATCCCAAAACTGCTTTGAACATTCCCCATCTGACAGCCGGATGGACAATTTCGTTCAGTGTTCGCCTCTTCTCGGCGTCCGTAAAGATGATTTGTCCCAACTTCTTCCGATCGAGGGTACCGTCGTCGAGTAACAGACTTGGACCAAACGCAGATACTATCTGCGCGAGGCCACGAGTGCCGGGACGAACGACATCACGAGCGAGTGTGTCAGCGTCTACGATGGGGATGTGGTACCTCTCCCGAAGAAGAGTGGACACTGTTGATTTGCCTGTGGCTATTCCTCCTGTCAGACCGACGACTGTGCGATATTTCAATGATTTGAGGCGGGAACAAATGCGAAGAGTGGATTGAGCTCACCAAGCATCGTGTTCACGACCGTGTGTGTTGAGAACCCTTCCGCCCCGCTTTGCACCTGTTTGGATCCTCAGGGGCGTTTCTCCTTTGGGGGTGCGCTTTTCACGTCATTCGCCACATGCAGGACCGATGTCACGAATAACCTCTCATGTGTGTCTGCTTCATTAATGTATACCAGCTCAGACAGCGCAGAAAGAACCCTCCCGCAGAAACTGCTTGGCGAGACCCGCACATTGTACAACGAGAATGAAGAGGATGGAAGTGAGCCTAGAAGTAATTGCGTTCATAACATCATACTCAACACTTTTATGTATCTAGCGTGGAGGATTTAATAAATATAACATGAATCACTTGAAGGCGCCGCTGCCCTCATGCTGTGCGCTGGGTCGATTAAAAGTTGGAACCTGAGGGGTAAATGACAATACATTCCCGCAGTCGTTGAGCGTGCATGAAAGTGTAGTACAATTCCCTCATTGTGCTTGCGGTCACCACTTGGCAATGCCCCCCTCTACCACCACTGTAACAATGAGGGGTGAGTCCAATTCATACCCATCGTAGTCAACGCAATCCCCACCTTCATACATTTCCCGCCATCCCAATCATAAGCATTTTCCACATTTCCAATACTCACCCTTGCGGTTTTCATCCTTTCTTTATCTCTCCAATCCACGTTCTTCATCCACCACATTACCAACCAATGCCTGGTCACATACTTATACCAGAAGTAGTGCCGCCACCCATAGCTCACGATCACCCGCGGGTTCATGAAGATCTTGTCAAGCAAGAATTGTCGTCGGAAATCATACGGTAATAAGAAGGACTCGGACGAAAGACATTCATCCGGGCCAGAAGCTCGAAAGCTGATGGGTGGTGTGAGCGCAGGCGACGTCAGATTACCGGCTGAGTAGGCGGGATGGGATTTTGGCAAGGGTTCCGGGAGAGCCAATGTCGAGAGCCTGCCAGAGTTGCGGAGGTGAGTGGGAAGCAATGGGTCGGCACGGAATGCGGTAATCCCGCCCCAGCAGGTGAACACTGGCACCGGTTCATCCCACCACACGGCGCGTCGCCCCCCCTCCTCCAGGATGTATGGCCACAGGGAAGACACGAGTTGCCCAAATCGATCTCGAGTGACCCAAGCGTCATATAGCCTGTAAATTGAGTTAACATGAATGTCAGAAATGAATAGTAGTCGTGCGGTCGAAACGAACCCCCATCTCCCTGTATCAATGCCGCAAACCATGTCATAGTCGCCGTCCCTTGTGTTCAACAGTTCGAGCACAGATTCAGCCTCGACCATGATGTCGTTGCTGAATATTACCCGATCATATCCTTCCGCCCCTTCCCTCAGAGGTGCGATGGCGAGATTGCGAACTGCTGAAAGGTAATTTATTCGCGTCTCCATGCTGCCCGGTATCAGCGGAGGGATCGATGTATCTTGAATGATAAACCGATGACGGATTCCGTTCGTGGTGAGCTTCTGCTCAAACTTTTTCAGCAACGCGGGCGTGCTATCGTCGCTATAAGACTCCACAATGGAGAAAAACACGTTGTCCTGCCGG
>CEMH01203141.1:0-12972 GCA_001179725.1 Macrocystidia cucumis | reverse complement strand
AAGCAAAAGTCGGCGAAATAATGGAAATACTCATGAATCGTTCCGAAAGCGCTGGGATTCGTCAACACGATGTCGTTTGCTGGGATAACAGATTCCTTGGCGGGGTACAACCTCGAGTCCTTCATGCTCTTCATCACTCTAGGATTGAACTTCCTGCTCAGCGTGCTCACCGGTATGTCGTTTATTGTGTGGCACATCCCTCATCCGTATAACTATATAACCTTGTCTGCGCGCATCATTAGCTTCGAGGATCGCTTGGCTAGCCACACGTACACGCATTCTTTTACCGAAAAGGACGACGAAGCGATTTGATATCGCTATTCTTGCCATGTGAGTAATGCGTTTGCTTCACTTCACTTCACCTTCCCCCCGTCTTTCACCCAAAACTTGACGCGATGGAACTTTGATTTTTGATAAAACCGCTTTTTTTTTTGGATGTTGTAGGATTGAATCAGGCAGTTTATACACTTCTTATCTTTTCCTGTTCGGGCTTACGAGAAGCGTGAGTCCCCCTCCGCCCATCCCCTTCCTCCCCTTGTGGAGAATCTGTATCGTTCAAGTGAAAGCTGCGTATTGATTGTTGCCCCAGGCGTTGTTAGACGCAGGACTCGTCCAAATCGTCGTAAGTCGCTTTKTTTCTTTCCCTTCACAAGAAAAASTTCTCTCTCTCAACAATCCTCTGTTCGTCCCTCCTTTTCAATAGGGCATTCTCCCTACGTTGATAATCGTTCAAGTCTCCCTTGGCCGTGACTTCCAGCATTCGGAGATGGCCAATCGCACCAGTCTGACTGCGGGTGGGGGTCGGGACGTTCATCCCATTCGTATTGATCTTCCTCAACAAGATGGGGGTCACGGTGCTGCGCCTCACACTTTTCCAGTCATCGCCATTTCCAGGTCTCCTGCTGACATTGAAACTGGTCTTCCAAGGGAAGGAGAGGAGAAGAATAATGGGGAGGTGCTGTCGAGCACTGATGCTAGTGGCAGTACTACTTTCACTTTTACGCCAGTGCGAAGGCAGCGGTCTATGTCAGTGACGTTTACGCAGATGTGGAAGGCGCTATGCGAAAGATTGGAGATGTTACGACGAGCAACGATGGCGCGCCATTCGACTGTTGTTGTTGTATAAGACTGAATCCTGGGCTCGTATAGTTTGTGTATTTGTATCGTCCTCGATATCTTTTGCAATGTATGTGTACGGGATGATGTTGTTCTGCTACTTGTTCCTAAGTTGGTCACTTGACAAGAAAGAGTCGGGGTCGTTCGGGATTGGTGATTATAGGAGACAAATTGAACGACCAACTACAAGACACAGAGGTGGCCAATTCCCGAAAATCAACCTCTCGCTGAATCCTTGTCTACATCGTCACTATAGATGCTTTCCATCACCCAAGCATGGTGAAGCTTACGGGGCAGCGCTCGCCAATTTTTGTGGGTCAACGCAACATGCCCTGTAAACACCTTCCTCGTTGCTCTTCCGTGCAAGTGCTTCCTCCTCTCCTCGTTCATGTCCACCTCCATCTGCGCTAATGCCCTGTCCTCCGGCATACGCGCCAACTGCGCCTTCGACCGGATCCTCGGGCGTCTTTGGGCGTACCACTCCCAGGCGAAACGGACGACTTCACCGTCGGCGTCGTAAGGAGTGGGGATCTCAGAGTACCCTGGACGAGCAGTAGGGTGACGCACGTAGACGGCAGAGCAGGTGGAGAAGGAGGGCTCGATGTATGCGGGGATGAATAACCAAGGTGAGGCGTAAGGTGGGAGGTAGAAGGGGGTTAATTGCTTTCCGGTTGAGTCGGGTTGATGTGTGGTCGCCTCTGCGTCTTTGATTGGTTGTTGAATGGCTTGTACGTCGCTGTTGACCTCGTCGAATTCTCCATTGGGGGGTTTGAAGAATCGGATGGCGTCGGGATTGACGGAGACCATATCACCAGGTGCGAGTCTGGTGTTGGCGTTTTGGTGCTAAGGACATCATGTCAGTTCAAAAAATACACCGCCCTCGTGCACCAAGCAGAATGGAAAACGAAATCGTAGGCACACCTTTTTACCGTTCAGAAGAACGTCGCCGTGGATAACGAGCCTCCTCGCTTCGTATACACTATGTGCGAAGCAACACCTAAAAATGAACACGTCTATTCTTCTTTCCACCTCGGAGAACATCAAACTTCCAACAGGCGCCATTCCCTTTTGTTCCACCTCGGCTTCATGGTCCTTTTCCTTCTTCTTCCGCTTAGCAAACTCCTCCAAGGCGGCTGCGTCGTCTCCAAGCAACACCTTTCTGCGTGGCCGCACGTCGGGGAGGGTTTCGGGAAGATACCAACGTTTAAATATTTTTTCGTTGATATAGTCACCGTGGTAGGCGCGTACGACGGCTTTTGATTTCCAGCGTTGTTGGAAAAGGGAGTTGGTTGTGCGAGTAAAGCGAATCTCGTCGACTTTTTCGCCTGAGGTGCGGTTCCATAGGTTGTAAAGATTTTTAGGTGACCAACTCTGCTTGTTGTTAGTGATTGAGGTCGCAAGACAATAGGGAAGAAAAAACTAACCATACGAGGCAGAGCCCGTTTTATATTGAATAAGCCCGCATCACGCATATGGGAAACAACGAGAGGAGGAGGAGTGTAAGTACTTATGGACTCTGTCGAACTCGGAAGTCGCGTCAAAGCGTTGTTGTCTGTTGTTGTACTAAGTCGTTGATTGTCATTGACTTCTGAACCAAACAGCATGACCACGGACTCCAGCAAGCGGCTCCAAAGGACCTGATTTACCGCCAACGACGACGACAACAGCGATGGAAGACTATTTACCTGTTGAAACCCCAGAGGTCGTTTCAGTGGCTTCATCGTTTACTCCATTCACCCTAGCTGTGGGTTCCCTAGTTGTGGCTGCTCTTTTAATTGCACGTACGCCCATTCTATCACCATGTGCAACCGAATATTCGTATTTACCCCACCGAAACACCTAGTATTCTTCTTCTTCAATGGAAAACGTTCAAAATCTCGAGGAAACACACTTCTTCTTCTGGGTCCCTCGGATGGTGGCAAAACATCACTTCTTTCTTCCGTGCGTACTTCTTCGTTCTTTCCATCTCACCAACTCACCCACTGACGACGTTTTGTATATATCCACAGTTAGCGTATGGACAGAGTCTCCCAACCCACACTTCCATCCAACCAAATACAGCCATCCTCTCTCTCTCGGACCCAAAAAAGCGGATACGAGTCTTGGACGTTCCAGGGCATCCCCGCATCCGCGATCAATACGTGGAACATCTTGATACAGCCAAAGCTGTCGCATTCGTCGTAGATGCCAGTACTGTATCACGAAACGGTGCTACAGTCGCAGAGTATGTGTTGGGTGGTGATACAACGATACCTTTTAACTGACTTTGACCAATTCGCGGTCTATTCGGTTGACAGACATCTTCATCATGTCCTGCACACCCTCACTTCATTACCACCCTCGACTACCCCTCCAAGCTTGCTTATAATTGCTAACAAGACGGACTTGCTCAAAAGTGGGACGGGTGCTGAAAACACGTCGACAGCTCTCGCTGTTAACCGCGTGAAAACCGTCCTTGAACGTGAACTCGAGAGACGCAGAGTAGCGCAATCAGGAGGAGTGGGAGTCGAGAGTCTTGGTGGGGAAGGAGAGCGGTCGGAGTTGGGTGGGCTAGAATGCAGTGGACCCGCTGGGAGTACGTTCAGGTTTGCAGATTGGGAAGGTGGAGAGGTATCCTTTGTTGGAACGTCAACCAAACTTGGTCAAAAGGTGGGAGAGAAAGGTGCTGAAGAGAAGCCCGAGTCGGCTTTGGGGGAGCAGGATGGGTTGTTCGCGTTCAGAGAGTGGCTGGATGAACAGTTCCGATAGTTATCGTTGTAGTTATCGTCGCTTTGGTGGGTGCCTGTAAAACCTCTTCATTTAATTGTTGTTCCATTCCGCGTGCGCAAATGGGGGAAATTGCAACACCGTCCTGTGTTGAAGCAACGGAGAAACACAATATGCGACGAACGAAGAGGCATAGACAAGATCTAGATGCAACAAGTGCTCGGCATTGGCTTTGCCAGCCCAACTGAGGGTTCAGCTCAAGGGTCAAGGGAAAAAAATTAATGGACTTCGCGGCCTCCTGTGCCGCTGCCCCTAAATGAGATTGCGCAAGCGTTCCTGTCGCGTCCTCCTGAAGGTGGGGATACCAGAGCTTACCAAGGCCAAGCGAGGTCCGGCACTTTGGGTCTTTTTTTTTCTGCAAGTCCGAGTCCGATGGTTATGGAGATTGAAAACAGGGAACCTGTCGCATGAGATCTGGACGCTCCGCGCCCAACTGTTGTGCATATCAGTAGCACCGCTCATTGAGAGGCAACGAGTTCCGAGTCGGACGTTGGTTGGGCCGGAGCACGTCCACTGAGCATCTTGACTCGGCTGTCGGGGTCAATAATGGAGACCGCTCGATACGCTTTCCAGTGCATCGAATCTCACCACATAAATTGGGTGGCTGCCCCCCGTTGCATTTCCTTGAGGAAAAAAATGCCCAAATTAACCCTTTGGTCCGCTTGGAGCACAGACGATAAAGAGGGAAATTTTCCTCTCTTTCTTGGAAGGTTTCGACGCCGCAGGGTGCCGCACCTAGCCTGACCCCGCAGCGCCAAGAAATCAGAACAGGAGGGCATACCTAGGGGATGTGGAATGCCGGCCCTGTCTCCTTCATTCGCTCGCGTGTCAGTCCTTATGGAAAGAACTATGATGAGGTCAGAATGGTTGTTGCGGCTTTTGTGAGCCTTTGTGGTTACCAAGGTTCCGTTGAACGTCGCTGTGTGGGATCGTTTGAACCTTTCAATGGACATACATAATTTATGGTTATAGTTGGGAGTACCTCGGTTCAATACATTCTCAGGGTCTTCCCTCGATTATCTTAGCGCGCGACGTAGTGCGCGGTAATGCATCCGAAAGGGAGAGTTTCAAGATCTCGTTTTAGGCCTCCCCCTGGAGGCTGGAGCGTGGATGAGAAAGGGAGGGAGGTTGGTCATATACATGCAAGTATAACCGACAGTCGAGCTGCAGGGTGAATAAGATACTGGCCATGGGAGGATAGAACCCTTTCTTTTATATCTTGACAGTCGAATTTCATTTTCGAATACAAAAGGGAAATACTAACTCTCGAATACCAACGACGAGCTCCATGTTGCAAGTACAGTACATAACTTCTCCCTCCCATCCCGGGTCCATTCCCCTCTCCCATTCTTCGCCCCTTCGATTCATGCTTTTATCTTCGATTGATAAGAGGTTAAAGCACGGTTCGAATCCACCGGAACTTCCATCGGAATTAATCGACCACATCATATCCTACCTCCATTCCGACCAAACCACTCTCACCCGAACAACTCTTGTATCGAGGTCTTGGCACCTCTCCAGCCGCTTTCATCTCTTTCATTCCATCGAATTATGCATCCGAGAGCCTCTTTACGACTACACAGCTGCCCATGATGACTCCCATCTTAACCCCATCTACCCCACAACAACCCCGACGAAAAACCGACGAAACGTCCATCACGAAGCGGCAACTCAGTCCATAGAGCGTTACACAAAACTGTACGAGCTCATCACAGGACCTTCACAGCTCGCAGATGTCATTCGCTCTCTCTCCATCCTACGCGCACACACCCTCCCACGTTCCTTCTGGCCATCAATTGAACCCATATTCACATCCATCCTTCGTGCCCTGAGAGCCGTCCGCACCCTCCATCTCCATGAAGTCTACTTTGGCCACCTCTCATCAGACTTTATGGGGGCGCTGCTAATGCTCTGCAAGTCCCCCACGATCGTCCACATCGATTTGTGGAACTGCCACGTGCCGAACTTTACAGATTTCAGGACGTTGTTGAGCTCGTCCAAGCAGTTGAAAAAGTTGGATCTGCAATTTATGAGGGTGGTCAGTGGGGGTGTTGGGGAAACCCCGAGGGAACTCGTGGCGGTCGTTGACAATATTATATCTACGACATCTGAGGGAATCGTGGAATCACGCCCTGCTAGCTCGGACGATGGCGATAGCTCGTCAACCACGGCGCCCCACAGCCCGCGTTCTTTGCAAACATGGTCGAGGCAGAACAGCATGGCAGTCGCCCCACATGAGGTAGTGGAGCTCGAAAACCTCGTGCTGAACCGCACGATGCCGATCCTACCATGGTTGCTGAACCCGAGTTCCCTTGTGAGCGTCGCGAAGCTTCGAGCTCTTCACATCACCGACCGTGAATACCACCCTTCGCTGTACCCGCATATCGGAGAATTGATGCACGCTGCGCGAGATACACTCGAGTGTTTCGAGTTGTCTGGTGCGTTTGACACTTTCTTCTTTGTTATCACCACCCGGAATTCACGAGCCTCCCTCTTGGTTTCTTTTTTTTATAACATCCAAGGTAACGCGTCTATACCATTCCACAACGAGACAGGCCTACGCTTCCCTCCATCCCTCAAGCGCATCAAAGCCGAAGGCATCCACGTGTCAGAAACTGACTCTCCCGTCCAATGCCTCGTAGCGTCCTTCGGGGGTCTCACCGAACCTCAATCTCTCGAAACCATCGAGATCGCACTGTTCATTGACGTCCCACGTGGAGGAAGGCTGCGCATGGCTCATTGGGAGGACCTGGACCACGTGTTCTCGGCGGTACCAGCGTTTAGTGCGCTGAAAAAGATCAAACTCCTGTTGGATATCGCGCGGCCTGTGGCTGATATGGATATTGTGCGTGCGTTTGGGGAGCAGTTTCCGCGTTGTAGACACTTGGTTGAGCTGCGTACGATTCATCGATGAAGGACATTTGAACATGAGGTAGTTAGTGTTGGATCTGGGTCTGCTTCTTTCTACTTTCTGGACCTTTCGTTCTCGAGGAGAGGATGATATATTGTTAGTGAACACTGGATAAGTACGTCCATTATGAACCATTCTTCTAATCAGCGCCAATAAAACAAATAAGAAGGGAAAAACAAGAAAAAAAAAGTCAAGGGGCGGCATAACTTGTGAGCCAACAGTCGTTCAGACAAGCATCCCCTGCTGTCTTTGAGCCCGCTGAGCTTTACTCTGATAATCCACAACGACACCTTCCCCGTGTTTCCCAGCTTTCTCGACACCGACTGTCTTGTCATGTTCCTTCTTGACTTTGCGTAACAGCCAGAGGGAGTAAAAGGCCATGAGGACGCCGGTGATGAAAAATGCGCAGGCAGTGACGATGACGGTGGTCTTGCTCGTCGTAGACAGTTCGCCATGTTGTGCGCCAAAGACGTTGGAGATGGTAGATAGGAGACCGGCAAAAGAGTTGAGTGCGCCAGGCCTTGAAATGTGTGTCAAAATCCGAGGTTTTTTCGGAAAATGAACATGACTATGATCATAATGATGGTGACCACGCACAGGTAAATTTTGTTCACGATCCAGATGTAGTTGTGTCTCCATCTCCAAGAAAGCCAGGCCATGCCGATAGCACCGATGCCACAGCAAATGAATGCGATCACGAACCTGGGGAGAGGAGGGGTATCAGCCAACCACAATCATGACAACGGATCATAATATCCGATGATAACAACGCTGAGCATCGTATTAAAAGGCGGCTTCCCGGCACCGCCACAGTGATGGTAATAATGGGGATGCAAGGGCTTACAATGGAACGTGGTTGACGGCGGTCAACACTTTCTTGCTGACCTCACCAGCCACTCCCGGGCCAGCGTTCTGGAGAGATGTGAAAGTTCCGGGGAACAATATGAATCCTGCTAGCAGGATCCATGTGAAAAAGGCGGCGAGCAGAGTGTGGATCCGCGGAATGTCATCGACTGCGAGGAGCATGTTGACATAACGAGTTTCCATCTGGGAGGGTTTAGGAACACCTGCGCCGTTGTAGCCACGCTCAGCGTTGACAGCAGTAGAAGTACCTGAAGATTGAGAAACAGCTCCGGTTGCGGTTGCTGCTGTTTGAGAGTGCACAGAGGGAGACATTGAAGCAGAGAATAAAAGTAAGAGACGGTAACGCAAAAAAGTGATGCTGGTGGTTTGGTTGAAAGAAGTTGATTAAGAAGGGAAACAATGGCCGAAGAACGAAAGAAACATTGTTCTTCCCTCCGGGTGATGGCTAAGAAAGGTGGCTCCGAGGTGGTGCTGTCGAGATCATATTTAGGTCCAAAGGCACCACTTGACCATGGCCTTGGCCACGCCACAAGCAGCAGAAACCCTTTCTTGGCTTTCAAGTTCCCAGATTGCTTGTTTTTAGAACGAATGACTTGCCATGAGGCAATGGTTCGCCGATGTCAATGTCATCACTTCAGTCCTGCGCGTGGTCGTTCAGCGATTATCTAATATATTCTCACGACTTCAACCATTGATCGACGCGCCACTGGTAACTTACTAGTGTCATCATCATCCATGGCTACGCGCCAACCTGTAATTCCGACGCGCGCTTTTCCGCATTTTGTGACTCTTGGTTTCTCACCAGCGTCTGAAGATGATTTCTGGCGCTTACAGATCAGTGAACCGCTCTCTGACGCGCTTCAGTTTCTTCATGATCACCTTCTCGGAAGGGCCAACGTCCTTCGGGCACGCATGGCCATTCAACTGTAAGTGTTTATCTTCGGACGACTGATAGCTCTCTAAATTATTTATCGCTCAGCCAGAGACAGCACACTTCGCCATCGGCCAAACAAGACACTATCTTCACTGATTACAAGCGAGCGAAAAATGCTGAAGCATCAGCGAGAACGGCTGTTCAACTACAGAGAAACGAGTTAAACGAACGATTGGACAACCTTGGTGATCTACGTGCGCCTCCAATTTACTTCCTAAATCTGGCGTTGAAGTTGTCGTAGAGGATAGGATTGACGCGGCTCAGAAGGAACTGGATGCCCGAAAGCGCGCCAAAGAGATGCTAGTTGTGTTGGAAGAACGAGAGGTCGTTCGGATAGAGCGGCTGCGCACATTGACGAGGATGTTGGATGCGCTCGGGTACGCCAATGAACTTGCAGTCTGATTCCGTCACTGCTTTTCAGCTGATGAAAGCTTCCTAGAAAATCAGCCGATTGTACAACAATACTACCCAAAGTATGCTTTCTGTACTGATTATGCTTGCTATGCTGATTAAACGCGGTCGTAGATGGCTGCTCAACATCCCGTGATGCCAAAACAACAGCGGTTGAAGTGTTCTCATACTCGAGATGCACTGGCTGTACGTGTCGTCACACAATCTCTCTCCCAACGACTTCGCTAATGGGGATAGTAGCACCTGAGGGCTCACCATATCCGGATGGCCAAGCTTCTCAAATCGTCGACTGACATATCGACTGCGCAAACTATCGATCATCTGCGGCTGGTAGTCCAGCGAGATGCAAAAAATCCAGCACATCAAGTAGATGTGATTGTGTATGTCCCAGCGTCAACTTCATTATCGTCGTGTTCAGATTTTGTTCTCCAGTGATAGGTGTTTGGCAGCTGCTCGACGAAAGGCGCATAAACGCGTGTGTTTAGGCGCAAAACCAATCAAGGCCATGTTGAATCCGAAGCTTCTGGACGAAAGATTGCAGACCATTGTATGCCACCCTGTGCTCCGCCACACTTGATCTCTAGCTGATATGCGTACCCTTGTAGCATACGAAGGAGAAACGCCTACAACGCCTCTCAAACATGGCTATTGCTGTCGCAGCTAGGTGTTGTCAGATTCAAGATTCGGTTCGTCTCATAATTGTGTAGACCTCGAGATCACAAAAATGAAAGTGAATCAGGTGGCTATCTTCCAGCGGACCACGTCCCCTCTTCTCGCCCAGTCGTTGGTAGAAGAGACACCCCGCGCAAAGGGCTTTGTGGGTGTTTTGAGGCGACACTTGGATACGTCTGTGACGGAAAATGATTTGGTGATTGGCCGTGCAGTTGTGAAAATGGGAGAAAAAACAGGCGCTTTTCCAAGACAAGTGGAAGAGCTCCTTGGTGTTCGCAAAGCACTCGTACGTTATCAAGATTTCCAGCCGAACGGTCCCACGTTGCTACTAACCGTCTCTGTTTTAGTCCTCCGAACGTCTCGTGCTCGAAGTGGAGGCCATCGTTGAAAATGGTGAGTTCTGCTCCACTGGTATCCAATTTTGGAAGGGACTTTTCGAGCTGTTTCATGTAGTTCGTCGACGCCGGGCATTTTTGGCAGTTTGTCAGGTCCCGCCACCACCCGATCCCGCAAAATCGGGACTCCTTTTAGGTATGTTTCTTCTCTCTCTTTCTCGACTTGTGATGGCACCAACAGATGCCTTGTATCTGATCTATTGTCTCTTAGCTCGTCATCACGAAGAGATCCAAGTATTCACAGAGCGGGCAATGAAACTCCTGACGCGCAAAGTGGACAAAGCCAATTTAGGAAGGAACTTGATCACAGAGATCGAGCAGATTTTGAACGAGTGTAAACTGATGAATGCTGGGCTGTGATCTTGTGAAGGGATGCATGTTTCGCAGCAACGTCTCGTTGCCGTTACGGTATCTCTTGGTTCTCGTCAGTCCCGCTTGACTTTAGAACGCTTTGAGCACGCCTTGCTGATGGTGTTTCAGTATGCTGCGGAACCCCTGGACGTTGTATAGGTGTGAAATCAAATTTCGTTCTGGACACGGTGAAAACACACCGACAACCATTCTGGACGCGATCAAGGGACCAAATGTATTTGAAGGAGTTTGTGCAGACTGAGCTCCAGTTCCGAGCGGAAATGCATATAAAACTATGCAAGTCGCGGCTTAAACCACTCATTTTCTTCACTTCTCCTTCTCACCGAGCAAAATGTCTTCTCTTCGTCTTGCCTCTTTCCCACTCTTCTCGACCGCAATCTTAGCGGTGCTCGTTCTTCTATTCTCCTGCCACCCCGTCTCGGCCAGGGGGTCAGTTCCAGGGCTGTGAATTCGACGGCTTCGATTTCGTCAATGGGGGGGGTCACCACGCTACATACTGTGCGAACTGCCTCAGGGCGCCTGAGGACCCCAACTCAGAGCGGGTCAAAAGATGTCGGTCCCTGAACGACTGTATCGGTGTAGACCCCAACGTAGGTGTACCATTGGCCAAGAATATAGCCGATCAAACGATGTAAGTCGTGTTGACCTGTTCTTTGAATTGAGTCTGCTTGCTCATTTTTTGTTGGGTGGGGGGGGGGCGGGTTTGAAAAAATTTCAGACCAAATTTCCAAAATCATTGCAATGTCGAAAATGTGGACCCAGATGGAAACGTACTCTGGATTAAATGTGGCGATCTTCCCAACCAATACATCACAATAGGTGAGCGTCGTGCCGCCTGATTTACAACGCACATTTTTATAAGCTATTTTTTGCTGGGATAGGTGATGCATTGCATAACTTTTTTGGACAATTGATGTGTAAATTGTGAGAGTGAATCGGCTTTGGTGGTACTACTGGCACACGTACCGTGAATTGGGTTCCGCACACCCGGGCAGCCTCCTTTGTTATTTAAATATTTTAGTATGGTTTAAATTATGTTGTTTGCTTCGTAAGTAAGTATGTCCCTTTGATCGTGCGATCATGATGGTTCAACTTTCGGGTGATGGATTCCGACAAATGTATCATGTGCGTGCGCACCTTATCAAGCGACTCTCGCACCGCCTCCATTCTCCGGGCAGTCAAGGCCCTCAAATGGCAACCAGATCTTGACTCAAATATCCACCAGTCATCGACTCATTGGTCATCGACCATCTCGTCAAACCTGGCATTTGGTGAAGGCAATGCTCGGCGTCGATGGCTAACTCGTCAACGTGCCAGGTCCGAGTCCTTGCGTCATCTCTTGAGTTACAGTGAAGCGGGCCAATTTGACGGTCGCTCAAGCCCATCAAACGTGTGATACAAGGGTCATGTTTGTAAGGATTGTATTGTAGGAATTGGTAGGGTTGATGTATGCGGCGGGGATATAAGTGCTGCAAAGTTGCGGCTGACTGAGCTCTTTCATTCCACCTTCCTTTCTACGATTGACCACTTTTTCGAAGAACCCTTTTTCCCACTTCAGCGATGCGCCTCATGTTTTTATTGCATTTTTTGAGCACCGTCGTTGTGCTCGATCTCTCCTTCATGCCCGGTCCTACTATGTCGGTAGCTATGCGGAAGCGAAAGGCGTCCCTCGACGGATGCGCTTTGGTCGACTTCACCGCTACAAACCACAAAAACCGCAAAGGGCTCCCCCCTTCCACATGGTTGAGCGCGAATTGCTATCAGCCAGATGGCGCTGTTCCGGACGACCCCACCGCGACTCAGTTGACAGGTATAGACCTCAACCAATGCATTTCCGCTCGACGAGACACAGGCGTACCCTTCTGTACAACCCCGTGCGTTTTTTGTTTTTATCGTCGACACAATTATTCGAACGAGGATCGCTCATTGGTTGCAACCAGCGGAAACTTTCAAGCAGGGTGTGACGTGATGGATTTGGTTATGGAGGAAGGCATACTCTGGATTAAATGCGGAACCCTTTCAGACCAATGGATCCACGTTAGTGAGTGTTTCACGCGTTTTGTATCTCACCTTGCGGTCGTTGAATCGATTTTCCGCTCTTTGAAAGGTGACTGCATCAAAAGGGACCCTGCCAGTGGAAACTTGGTTTGTCAATCCTAACAGCTGGTGTTTCATGTTGTGGGTTGAGTCGAGGGTGAAGGTTGTGATTGATTGACTCCCTACACATGATGTTTGGATTATTTATTTTTATGCTTCTTGACGCTGTGACTAGCCTTTCATCAAGAATATCCTGGCGACATCGATCAACCCAGCCACTTAAACGCTCTGCGAGATGGTGAACAAGCCAATAGTGTGATGCGGCGAGTGACTTGTGGCTTCGTCGTGGAACAAGGGATCCAACTTGAACATGAAAACTTCTTGATTCCATGGGCGCAATGTTGTCAAGGGTGCGCCTGTCCGTTGCGTGGGTGCCAACAGACCACTGGCCGATTTGGCATCCTGGCCTAGGGTTGACTTACGCCCCGTCCAGA